>VYZS01053252.1:0-14947 GCA_013400695.1 Neodrepanis coruscans | reverse complement strand
AATACCTTCAGGGATGGTGATTCAAATAGCTGTTACAATGCTTGATAACCCTCTCAGTAAAGAAAATATTCCTAACGTCCACTATGCATCAGAGCTGTCAATAAGCATACCGAGTAATTGATGAAAACGATGAGCAGAATACACAATGTTTTCTGTCAAAGGCCAAAAAGTGTAAAAGACTCTGAAAACAGTGAATGACCAATACATTTTCTGAACAGAAATAACCAACCTTTCAAGGAAAACAGTCTGACTATAACCAAGAATGGGACCAGAAATCACATATGTAGGGACAACACATCAGCTTTGCAGCCTCAATACACACTCGCAGGGAAAGGATAGTCTGTTTACTGCATGCTGTCATCCGTGTGCTGCTTTTCAGTCAAAGCTGAGACATTCTTATTCTATTTGAATTGGTGTGCTTTGGTTATATTCAGTATGCAAGAAGTGACAACTAAAGGTCTGAGAAAGACTGTGACCTGAAGTTTGGGGAGTTCTAAGTAGAAGATCCTAAAACCCAATAATTTCCCACCCGTGTACCATTTTATAACATGATGTAGGCAATTTCTTCAAAAAAATATTTCAGTTTGGAATCTTTCAGCTTTAAAAAAGAGGAGATATTTTTGCAGCAGCAGAGTGAAGATCAGTACTCTCCCCTACAGAACAGGACCAGGCACACCCAGAGAACAGCAACACCTGAAAATGAGTACCCAGAAACAGATCTCTGATACAAGCACTTCCCAAGTGCTAGTGCAGGTTGGGACAGACACATATTAACGAACAGTAATACTCTATTATAAACTTTGTTAAAAATAGACTGTTCAAAAGTCACCAATTCTTATCTCAATGACTCGGTGTCAACAAAGTTGAAAACAAGGGCAAAAAGGACATTTAGAAACACTATCACACTGTTTGAAAGTTGCAATGGCACTTGTACTCTGTTAACTTCATTTCAGGAGAAAAGAACTAAGGGTCATTCTTTCTTTTGACACTAATAACAATAAATTACGTTTAACAACGCATGGGAACCAAGCTAAATTTTAAAGACCATTTGCAGTACATCTAGGAAAAAAAACCCAAACCAAAACAAATCCAAACCAAACTTTAGCCAGACTTACAATAAACTCTGGCCCCTGGATTTACCAATTCCAAGTCATCTTCAGAGTAAAAAAAAGCATTACAGCCGCTTAAATTTATTTTGGTTTTGATGTTGATAAGCCGAAGTTTCATCAATAAGACACATAACCACCATTACTCGCTTAACCACATAGCAAGCAACTTCGCATACAATTTTTATTGCAGTTTCTCTTTTAAGAGGAAGAAGCATTTGTTTCCTGCAAAGGCAAAGAAGTACTTGCATGAACTCAACACTGCCCACAATGGCAAACACCATAGATTCAACTGAATGTTTTGCTGCAAATTACTCACATGTACATAGAAATGCACACTTTTAAAGTATTACAAGAATACTTTGCATGAAGCAAATTCTGCCAAAGTGATACACATTTGTAATCTCGGTGAGGGAAATAGCCCTCCCATGCTGTTCACATGTCCCACTAATTCCCAGTGCAAGCATATTAAGCACTCAGTCCTTCAACTGCTCTAATGAAATTCTGAATACTTGTGATCTTTACATACAAAGTATCTTTAGCTATTACAGTTGCAAAAGTATGTAACCCACTTTTGGTAAATTGCAAAAGAAATACTCCCTTAAAATTAATGCTATGATTTGACAGAGAAAGCAACTTTGACAGAAGTAAATGATAACACCATTAAAACTAACATCCACAAATTATACTTCTTAAGGCAGCCTGCCACCTAAGACATGCCACCTTTAAAAGCACATGCCCCATTAACTAAGGTTGTGTGTGCATCCAAAGGATGAAGCAAGAACATGAACTGACCCCACAGAAGAACACCGCGTCAGACTTCCATAATTTGACTAAAACACTGCTTGTTATGTAAGCACAACAATATACAGATTCAGACAGATACTATTTTCCAATTGACAACTCCATGGAAATTTAAATCTGTTCCTTGACCCTTTGATCCCTTCCTGTCCACCTTCTACTTTTTTTATGCATTGTTTCTCTTTCCTAACTTCTTAAAATTCTGTTTGTCTCTCCTTTTACTGTCACTTTGTAACCGAACTTTTCATTTATTGTTCCTTAAATAATTAAATAGATTCCATTTGCTTTCCTGCTTCCAAGCCAGAGCAGCATCCTATTTATGTATTATCACTCACTTCTATCACCTTTCATTTTCTCTTGTTAGCATATCTTTATAGTGCTATTTGGCAAGCAGAGATTAACTTTTTCTTCTTCCCAAAGGGTAAGTTAGGAGCTTTATGAAACTGCTATTAATTAAGTGCCAAATTTATTTAAAGCACACACTAACCAGCTGAACTGACCCTGAAAAGAAGAGGTAAACCTTAACCAAGTACATCAAGATTCATAGTGAAAGTTTTCATCTCTGTTTAAAAAAGAAGTTCAATTATCCAGTTCAATGTATCTTTGAAATGGTCTTTTACCAGTCCTGTTTCCTCAAGAGGCATTTTTATCCCCTTTCTATCTGTGGAGCTGAGATACAAAAAGCCAAATTCAATTCCACATCAAGGCTTTCTAGTCCCACAGAAATCAACCAAAACATCCTTTCTGATGGCCTACGGTAAGCCCATGGCACAGCATGAAGCCAAAGAGCTATGGTACAACTGCACTGATCACCTCAACTTTCAAGAGCCAAACTACCCCAATTCAGCCCCTACCTTTCTACTTTCTGTCTTCTACTTCTCCCCTCTTTCAAAGGCATATGGCCTTCTTCACCTGTTCCTATTTGTCTCCTCTCTTTTTTCATCCCCTACAAAATTTCCTACCCTCCAGAGAAAGAATTCAGCAACCATTGCCTTTTTCCTGCTGATGGAAACAGAACTCAGGAGCTGGGTTAGCTGATCCTTAACAGTAAAAGGTTTTCCTCATGTTCATTGTGGAAGTCACTCAGAAGTAAGGCAGTTTTTAAAAAAGATCTGTTTGCTAAAGTAATTAAATGGAGCATTTAAATATCCAGGGGGAGAAGAATAAAATATACTTTTTTGTTCAGTAACAGTAAATATTGCTTTTTTATTTCAAAGTTCAAACTAAGTGTGTAAAGCAAGCCAGTGCTGGATACAAACGCTGATTAGTCTATAGGGATAAGCAGTGCAGGTCATCAATGGCAAGTACAGACACAGGCAGCACCTACCCACAGAAATCTCCATGAAGCTGGATCATACATCCTTAATCATTGTGAAATAATGAGATCCTCCTCCACAGTGGATTCAGCAATTGGTTATCTGAACCATGAGCTCTGACAAAGTAGTGAGTAAAACTTATACCACATAATACTCTTTTCCTCTGGGATGCACCCACGAGTCTACAATACTTCTAGACTGACAAACTGCACCAAAATGATAGAAGTAGAAACCACATATGGAAAGAGCCGGACTGAAACTAGAAGCAGAGACTAAATTCACCAGAACAACTCTAAATTTAATACTACTTCACCCACAAGACATTGGACTTAAGATACACCTTTTTCATGCACATATTTACATATTGGAATCCCTTTAAAAATAATTATTGAATGTGCTGAGAAATTCCAATATCCTTTTTGTCTGTAAATTCTGTAGACATACTGACATCTGATTCATACTAGTATTGAAGTGCTCTACCAAAATCGTACTTTCTGGAGGTTACTTTTAGTAATACATAAAGTATTATTTTAAGACACTTAGCCAAACAAGCCAAGTAAATGCTACATATTCCTTGAACTCAAATAATTTATTCTTGGATCAAAATACCATAATTTTAAAATAAGTTTCTGTTTAGCACTCTTATAAGTTTCTAAATTGCTCCATAAGAGTTTTCTCTGAGCTTATGAGCAAATTTTACTGATGAAACAAAATTATGAACATTATTTTGCTAGCCACAGAACACTAATTTAATCTGCATTCTGTGATGAGGGCTGATCGAAAAAGCATGCATGCAGATGACAAGGAGAGCAGTTACATGCAAATCCTTTAAATCATCATAAATACAACATTCTACTCTGAAAAAATACCTTCCTTAGTTCATCTGCTTAACTGAAATGGCAACAGATATTTCTACACATATTCCTTCTTGCTTAAATCATTCACTTCATAAAAAAGTTTAAAATCTCCTGCCAGCGAGCCATGCATCCCTTGTGTTACTATCATAAATATTTCTAGTGAAGTGACAAGAAATATCCTTAAAAGCAAGACTCATAAATACCTTATTATTTAACTGAACATCTAAAGGTGCTTTTGTAATGAAGCAATGCAATTTTCTCTAGCTTTAGACACCTGAGATAGCAATTCTGAATATAGCTGAATTTCATAAATTTCAGTTCTCCTGCCAGGAGAGTATTTCTTGAGCTGACATACCATGTGCTTGCTCTATTACTCCAGTTACTCTAACATTGTTTCAGTGTAAACAGGAAGAGTTTCCTACCTCCCAAAAGATTTGAAATATGGAGCTCATAGAGCACATGGAAAAGAGAAATCACACAGGTATCCTTAAGTCTTGCTATTCTGTCTATATATTGGAGAGCTCTCTCACTTACTGGACCCAGAGCACAGACTTATATGCCTATTCAATAATCCTTCTGTTTTGAATTTGAGGCAAAATACACTGATTCTTGATAGTTGCAGATACCATCCTCCTTCTCATTCACTCAGGCCCTGATCTCCAAGATAGTGAGCAGCCTCAACTTGCCCTAAGGCAATTGAAAATTACAATCACGCACAGAAGCTCATT
Organism: Neodrepanis coruscans; assembly: GCA_013400695.1. NCBI lineage: Eukaryota > Metazoa > Chordata > Aves > Passeriformes > Philepittidae > Neodrepanis > Neodrepanis coruscans. The sequence continues at coordinate 10,139 of VYZS01053252.1, read as the reverse complement.
TTATTTGGACTGAAGTCAGCGCAAATTCTACAGCAGACCTCAGGGAAGCCAAGATCAGGGTTCAGTGACCCAACCAGCAACAGCTGAACAAATGTAAGAAATCTGAACTTAACCTCACATTCTTCTCTTACCGAAGTCCAAGACATCTCATTAGCACCAACAGACACATCCTTACACAGTGCCACACACAGGAACTCTCTGACAAGGGGCCTAATCCTGCTATCTTGAGTTGTCACAGTATTACCTGAGAAAGCAATCCCACAGAAACCCATGGCAACTTGTACAAGTAAGGGCTGCAGCAATCACACTAATTAATTCTGAGCAGTTTTACTATTTATAAATTAAACTAGAAAATTAGGCTCTGAACATAGGAAAGGTTTTGCAAATTATAGCTTACTTTCTTTCCCTCTAAATCAAACTAGAAGCCCACCGTGTGCCTGTCCTTTTTAATTAAATTACTTAGAATAAGATCAATGGGTAAGCCATAAGAACACTGTGGTAGTCTATATCAAAGCCTTCAAGCTACCAGTTTCAGTAGGGCATGATGCACACCTTGCAATTTAAATGTACAAATTATGCAACCGATTACTACAAGAACAAATTTTTGCCAGTTCATTTTTCAGCATCCAGAAAAGGCTATCGCAGTCAGAGTTTTCAGCTGGACAAGAAGTCATTTTCCCTTCCTTGCCAAATCTGTAACATTTTCTCACGGCTATTACTTTTTTTGAAATAATTACAATAACTGCAAAAGCATTAGCTTATTTTGTCAATTTCATATATATGCAAATACCTCTGGGATTACATCTTTGAGAAGAGCACTAAATGTTTGCCTGATTTTCATTCTGACTCTTTAAGTAGTTGGTTTATTTATGCTTTTCAAGTTATTTGTCTGGTTTTATTCTGTAATCACACCATTTCTGCTGTCTAGGGACAATCAGAAAGATTGGTTGATATCCTGCAGCCTGAATCACTCTGACATTTTCTAACAGATCTTCTAATTTTTGAAAGCAGAAGCTAAAAAGGAAAGAAGAATTCTCACTGGCACATCTGAGACATTTTCCAAATTTTTGGCGAGGGAAATTACGGATGTGTAGCTTGCCAGAAAGAAGAGAGAAGAGCCCGCGGTTCCCACAGACACAGAATACCCAGCACCCGCTTCCTACAAGCGATCGTGACATTTCTGCGCAGGCTGTAAGGTCGCGGCCCTAAGATCTGCTGTAAGGTCTGCTCAGGGCGTCGAGACAGCAGCGGGACCCCCGACCTCCCGTCCCCGCTCCGGGCCGGGGGCAACACGCATCTCGCCACGGCTGCGCCCCGGAGGGCTGCACCTGCTCACCGGGGAAGCCCCAGCGCCACTCGCTACGAACTCGCTCAGCGCCTCATCGGGCAGCGGTGGCGACGCAGCTCACCTGGGCGCAGCAGGCACCGTTGCTGCCCCTGCAGCCCGGCTGCTGCCCGTTGCTGCCATTTGTTGCTTGTGAACGGAGGGAGATACCCTCTCTTCCCCATCGCGGCCACCTCCGCCTGATCCGTAGCAACTGGTCGTGGTAGATCTCAAAGTGGAAAAATCCTACAACACACATGGCGTCTTCCCACCCCCGCCGCCCCCTTCCCCGCCAGCCCCGTTCTGCGCCCCGGCCGCCGCCCGCAAGCTGATCGGTGCGACCGACCGCCAGCACCCGCCCCGCACACGGCCAGGGGGGCAGCGGCCAGGCGCCCCGGGAACAGAGACATATTTATTTTCCTCCCCCTTTTCTGATGCCGCTCCGGTACGGGACCGGGAGCCGCGGGTCTCAAATCCCTCCTTGCTCCCAAGGAAGGTGGTGTCAGCCCCCTCCCCGCAGCCTCCGCCTCTTGATTCTCTCCCCATCCCCCGCTGCCTCGGCGGAACCCCGAGCCCGTCATCGCCTAGCACTCACAATCACCGGAGGTTCGCTAGCACGGGCAGAGGGACAGAGTATCTCCGCTGGCCCTTGCCAATCAGTGTCGGGCAAGGTGGCACGGCAGAGCGATAGCCCCTCGGCGGCGGCAGCAGGGCTGCTCGCGCCCCTCCCCNNNCCGGCAGCAGCGCTGCTCGCCTCCCTCCCTCCCTCCCTCCCCGTCGAGTTTCCTCCCGGCGCTGCCGCCCCCCCTCCAGCGCTAACGCGGGGCCCCACAACTCACATCGCGGCGGGGCGCCTTCCCGCAAAACTTCTTGGCGTGTCACCGCCGGCTGCTCCGCTCCACTCAGCTCCGCTCGGCGCAACAGGCAGCGAAGCCTCACCTGGCGCGGGGCCGCCGCGCTATGGGAGCGACGGGCGGAGCCTGCGGGCGGCGCGGCCGGAGCGGCGGGGCCCGCGCGAAGCCAACGCCCGCCCTACTCCCTCCGCCGAGCGGCTCTGCCGCCGCCTGTGCCTGCTGCCTGTGCTCGCCGCCTGCGCTCGCCGCGCCGCCGCTCCCTCCTGCCCTTTCGCTGCGGCTGCGGCCAGGGAGGGAGGAGAGAGCGGGGCGGGGAGGGAGCGAAGGAGGAGACCTCCCTCTCGCTCCCACAGCACAGCGGGGAGGTGTTTCCCGGGCCGGGAGATGCTGCTCGTCCCTCCCTGGGGCTGACTATGGTTCTCACCTTCCAGCTCCACGGGCAGGGTCGGGGCCGCCAGGTGGAGGCCGGTGCGCGGACATAGGCGCTCTCTCCTGCGGGGTGCACGGCCGCCCGCCCCGGGCCCGAGGGAGACGAGAGCCCTGGCTGTCGGGAGGACCGCGGCACGCGTGGAGTGCCTTCCGAGGGTGCTTCTGCTACCCGCAGTGCCCGCCCTGTTCCCCAGCAAAATATAAATAAGGTTACCGTTTTCCAATCTCAATGAAGAGCCGTCATTGCCAATGTATAATACTTGATTTGGCAAACTTGCTACTGCGTAACAGTTTTTGCTACAACAGGTGAACTTAACTCTGCACCCAACCTCGCCAAGTTTTTACTGTGATCTAGTTATTCAGACCCTGCTTTGCATTTACCGTGGTTCTTGCCAGGGTGACTTTATTCTCTAAGCGGCGCTTCTGTGAAATATACTGTGTTGCAGCAGTTACAAGGTCTGTCACAACACAGACTTGAAGGAACATCTCTCGCTGGTTGCCACTCTCACTCAAACATACATTCTCTGTTGTGCACTTTTCTACTCTGGTTCTGCAAAGCAAACTTTCTATTCATCTCGCGCAGCAAAAAATTTTCTTGCCTCTCTCTAGTTGAAAGCATCTGGGTAGATGGGTTTTAGAAAGATCCATTTTTGCTTGGTAGCTGGTTTGCTTTAAGATGAAAGCTGCCTAAGATGCTGCATGGAATAGAACATTAATTGGCTTGGATTTCCTCTGGGGCTTTTTGTTGGTTTTGGTTTGTTGGTTTTTGTTGTTGGTTGGTTGGGTTTTTTTTTTTATTTGGGGTATTTTTTGCCTCTAAATACACAAAACTGGTTTATCTCCATTTAGGCCATTGTTGAAAAGAAACTGCTAGGTCAGAAGGACCAGTGCTATGGCCACATACAGGTGGTCTTTTGGGGTTAGGAAGGGAAAAAGAAAAGTATACAGCTAATACATTGATAAATGCCATTTTCCATCATTAAACCTCACTCCTGTAAGTCTCTACACAAGTAAATATTTACCTCCCTGAATAATGTCTGGACCATATTAATGAGATAATGCAGGACCAGGCCTTTGTATTATACCAAAATCTGCCTTTTTTTCTCTAAGAATATTTGCAAATTGATTCATGAACACTTTTATCCATGCCTGTCATTTACATTCTTATTAGTGTAAAAGGAAATAACAAATGCAAAGAAATTTGATAAGAATCACTTCCATCAGTTCCTTACACATTTTGAGAAATGACTTACTGACTCAACTCAGCTTTGAAGACATAACTAGTTAAAGAATAAAAACATAGTGCATGAGGATGCATTTCTATTTGCAGTATGTTGGATTGTGTCACAAAGCTGGTGAAGACTGACTGAAGAAGCCATGACTGAACTGCCAGCCTTGTGTTACTTGCAATGGGAAACAATTTTCAGGCTTTGTGAGTTTTATTCCTTTAGCTGAAACCTACTCAGGTTCATTTTAAGGCAGTAGAAAAATACTAATCATTGCTTAGAACCCAACTCCAAAATGTAATGTGCAGGAGCCCTTTCTTCAAATTCAGCTTGTGTTCATATTTTTACTGTTCAGTATATAGGTATTTGACAACTGGATATAGCACCGAGAATGAATGCACTTGGTTGCTCATCCCTGCGATACACCATCTGACAAACATTGCAAACCTCCTTGGAGTGACATGCTACTGTTATGTGTTTTTTAATTTAAAAAAAAAAATAGCAGATCTGTTTTTTATTTGGCTCAACAGTAAAAAAAAAACCAACAAATAAACAAACAAAGATATTAGATAAAACTGCAGGAATTGCCCTTTAGAATTGAACTTGTACTGTGTGGAATTAACTCTTTGCATAGTTAGATGTCAACAATATAAGAGGCAGCTGATCTTAGCTTGCATAACTTAACTTGCATTAGCCATTATATTAATCATCCTATTGATTTAAGTGTGATTGTATCAAGGGAAAAAGAATCTCACAAAAAGATAGAAATACTTATTTTTGGTGTTGAAATTGCATCTTATAAAAAGTGTTTTGACCAGCTGCACATAAGTAACTGGTTTGCAGGTTTATATTCAAAGGCCCACTCCTGAGAGCAGCTAAGAATCTACAACTTCAGTTGAAATTAATGGGTGTTTAGTATCTCTGAAAAGGAGGAGAAATTACTTTTTCTGAAGGAAAATTACTGTAAAGGGATGCTCAGCTACTTGCTGTTAAAAATGTTACAGATTTTTAAGAACAGAAATAGTGCTGATGGCATGATTGTTGTGTGCAGTAAAAAAACTTTATTATTATTATAGGTGGAAGAAACTTAGGTCCTTGAACAGACTCACTAACAGATTTGCTGACTAGCTTACCGGCATTGCATGTTCTTTTTGCATAAGTAGAAGTGAAAGGATTAGTCCTCTGTTAGAAAGAAGTATAAGTTTAAAGGATAAGGAGAAGGTAATTTGGCTGCCCCCAGATAAGAAAGAAAATGCTAATACTTGCAGACTTCTACACATAGTTATTAAAATTAGGAAGCATAAAATAACAGGGGTACCAGATGGTTCTTTAGTTTCTCTCATTAAATAATTTTGATAAGTGTTTATAAATATTTAAGGGCCTGGTAGTACCAACCTTTACACATTTTTTTTTTAATGCAAAAACCCCTACATAATTCAGCAAGACTATGACTAAGGGTGATTCATACAAATGAGATTTTACAGGATTAGATACTTAAAATTTATAAACACTAACAAAATATTTCAATTGCTAAATTAAAGAATCATCTGGTACTATTTATTTCTTTCAGCTTGACAAATATTAATATCTTTGTACAAAAATCAGCAAAGAATAACACTTTTTTCACTGCTGAGATAAACTGAGTGACCTTCACTTTATCTGTTGACTAATATTCCTTTTAGTAGAGGATCAATTTTTTTCATAGCCAACAATGGTATGAAATTAATATTCTAGATATAGGTACATTAAAGAACTAAATCCCACAATGCACATGCTTAGGAGTTTAGAAGGAATATTGTGTTCATGGGCCAGAGTGTGATTTTTATGTAGAGAACAGTGCAAAGACATGTCTTGAGATTACTCCATTCTTCAAGGAAGGACACGTGCAGGCCTCAGAGAAGTAATCTGCGTTGAGCCACAAGAAAAGTGAAAAGCATGAAATTTTGCATCTTGGAAATACCAAAGGCAACACAAACCACAGTGTACACAATATAGCTGCATTCCTAAATTGGATACCTGCTTCTGCTATCTCTCTAGGCTTGATGGTACCAACAGTTTTTGTGCTCCTCTCAGCCCACAGGTACTGCTACTGCCTACAGATGTGAAGTTTTGCCCTGAGAAGATTAATAATGAATAAAAGTTGTCTTTGGAGTGGGCCAATACCAATCCTTTGTGTCTCTTAATCTTTCTTAAACCCTATGCTGGCAATGTGCAGGCATGTCTTGATTTCTAAGCACTGCTACTCTCACAAGGCTTTGAGGACTGGGCAGTAAACACTCTCTTCAGGAAGCACTAGTATTTTCTGTGTTCCTGTATTTGGCAGGTTCTGCCATTTTGAAAGCTCTTGCTGGTCTTGCACATAGCCCCTTTTCTACATAGAGAAGAAATTAACTGAATTATGGGAAAGAGTTTGTATTTTTAAGTAACAGAAGATCCTTAGACCATCAGAAATTCCTTACACTGTCAGTAATTCATTAACTCTGAGAGAAAGACAGTGGTTGTAAATAAGCTCAACAAGTTCAGCTCATACTCCACCTAGCTCTGATTTAGAGAGCAATGTAAGTAGGGTAGTATATTTTTCTGCTATGTGCCATCCATTACTTGAAAGTGGTGTTTTGGTCTTCTAACAAAATAGTACGCATTTCTGGAATACTTAAATATTAGAAAAAGAACCAGGGAATAAATATATTTAATCCTGGTCAAAACAGGTTAGTGGAAGATAGGTCTTGTCAGATACACTTGTTGTGGAATTTTTGGTTATTTTGAAGATTTATGTAAAAGATTACAGCTCTGCATGAGAAAAGCAGCTGTATTGATAGGACATGCTTGGATTTTTGCAAAGCAGTTAACTTAATACCACATGACATTTTGATTTCAAGTCTTACCTTACATGGAATTAACAGGTCACCTATTGCAAGGATTACGAAGTGTCCTACTGACAAATTTCAAAATGTAGCCTTTTAATGGGGAGATTTCATTCAATATGGGGAGCTTTCCCAACAGAATCAGAAACAGTCTTTGCCTAATACTATATTATATTGTTTTCAGCAACCCTGGCCATGAGATAAAATCTTTGCTTTAAAGACTTGCATATGGTAAAATGTATTTTAGCATGGTAAATAAAGAAGATATATTACTTCTGCAGTGATTTGATTTGCCTAAATGGTCACTGTCCAGCAAGCAGCACACTAAATTCATTTTACTATCATCCAAAATTGTAGGACTGGATACTGTCTCAGAGAGCAGAGACTCGGAGAATGATAAAAAGTGATTACCCTAATCATCCCTAACATGAAGTCTCAGTACATTGTTATGGAGAGGACTCAGCAAAATCCTCGCATGTTTCCAAAATATCAAGCACAGTTCTGGTGCCTGCACATTAAAGAAGATGAGAAAATACTGGAGAAACTCCAAATATTTTGTATGTCAGGTACAAGTCTTGAGATAGGAGGCTTAAAAACCCGTATTCCACTTACTCAAGAAAAGCTTGGAGGATACAGGGAATAGATAACAAATAGGATGAGCTTTTTCACTCTTGCTGACAAAAGCACAACTAAATTCAGTGACTGGAAGTTTAAGGTTAGATGTAATCAACCTTGAAATCAGATGCAATTTCCTAGCAGTAAAGGTAATTAAACTCTGTAAGAGTTTATGGAGGTAGGTGGTGCACTCACCATTGCTCGATCTTGTCCTAAAAAATGGCTGTCTTTCTTAAACACAGCTTTACTTCAACTTCTGAGAGACCTTCTAATGGACAGAACAGTCTCAGGAAGGGAAGAAGGGTCACATCGGGGTAGATCCCCTGGTGATCCCTCTAGCACTACATCCATTAGAACAATGCATCTGTGCAGCTTCTTCCATTATGGCTGAAACAAGATGGCTTGAATTGCATCCTGCTCACTCAGACATTTTCTCTCATTAAGGTAATAAGTATAATCAAATCCCATACTGGAGAGCTCCAGTTAGCTGCCTACAGCAGAGAGAAAGAATCTCTTCTCCACTCCTCTAAGAGATATTTGGCCTCATATATACAACAGCAGAACTTTTTTGCCTTCCCTTGAATGTATTATTTATCTTGCTGTGGTCAGGAAGAAAGTAAACCAATGCAAATAGTTATCTTAGACATCTGATGCTTGGGTTTGAATTAAGCCCAGGCCAGGAACATTAGAGATTTTAATAGCTCAGATTTGCAAGGATGCCAATATTTTGCATGGATTTTTTCTGTGATTGTCTGTGAATGTCATACGTAGTTAATTCTCAAACATCAGAGGTACTCTGGTACTACTTTAGACACATAACAATTTCGTTTCTCAAGGTCTAAAATACTATGGGCTAGTAAAAGTAGTTTTTTCAGCCTTGATGTAAACATTTAGAACAGCCATGACATATGCAGAACAGATTAGACAATTTGATGATCTCTCTTAACCTTAAATTGTGAAGAAACATAAAACTTGTATGGGGCTTCCATGAATGGACATGGTTACACCATGAGTCACAAACACCAAACAGAGACAGAGAAAAACTCACAGAGAATTCAAAATACTATTTTTATGTAGAAAATTGTTATCCAAATTCAACAGGATATTGTATTTCCTGAATGCACATATTTTGCCATACATTTTACGTTAGTATAAATGAAAGTATGATGTGCTCTGCAGAAGCTGCCAACCTAAGATTCTGATCCTGCAGGTGTTTACACATCTTCTCAGTATTATGCATCAAGAGTACTGACATTAACTTCAGCTGAGACTTTTAAAGGTTTTAAAGTAAACTGTGTGCCTAAATCTTTTGTTGAGTGACAGTTTTAACAATACCTAGGGACACACTGGGAGAAGAAAATATATAGATTAAATGATACCTCATCCTTAGGCACCTAGATAAAATGGGAAGGTATATGCAATTTACTTTCAAGGTAAATCTTGCTCACCAGATGAAAAGTGCTACATAAAAGCAGTTATTACTAAAAGATCGCTATTGTTTTCTGCTGTCAATTTGTTGAAAAAAAGACCCCTTTGATTTTCCCTTAAATTGCCTTGCAAGACAATTATGTTATGGTGTAATAACAGGTATTACAGGGGAAATGATGTGATCTGTAGTAATATATATATGTGTCCTATATGTGAAGATTTTCTTCTCTTCTCAGATATCAGACATCCTTTGTTATTGCTCTTTTTTGGTGCTGCACAACAGGGAGGCCCAAGATTGAAACCCTAACTTTGTGATTTTTATAATTACTTTTAGTTTTCAACAGTCTCCTTTTTTGGAGATTTCCACAGAAGACAGTCCAGTGTGATGCCACCATTGAATTAAATTTTGGCAGTAAAACTAGGATGGAGAAGCACCATGGAAGAACCAGAGATCCGGAGAAAATTATAAGCATGAATACTATCTTTCTGTTTTTCTAGGAAATGGGACAAGTATGACTTTCTGCAAAGAAGCCAACTGAGAGATTTTCTGTTACAAGACTAATTTTAGGCAAATTGCCAAAACTGAAATTACTGACTCTTAATAGATACATAGTGATCCACAAGAACAACAGTAAAACAAAGTAAGTTCAAGGAAGCAGAAATATTTGAAGCATAATTGCCTCATTTCTTCTGGACGTGAATAAGATCAGACATTTTTGCTCTTGTTTAACTAGTCAACTGCACAAATCCTGAGTAGCCTTCTAGTTAACTATTGTGTTGAAATGTACTAAAGATTTGCTTAATCCAAGTAAACGTTACATCACACTTAAAATAGTGGTTTACCAAGAATTCTTTCAGGCTCAGTGGAGTATCTGAAGATGTTACTCATACTGATCATTAGACAGAAGGGAATAATTGCCACAGATGCCCACCAGGCCAGATAAAATGCCACATGGGTGCAGGGTGTTTCTTTCTGCAGGGGATGAGCCTGGCCACAGAGTTTGTCTAAGTTGTCTCCCTCTTAGAAAAACAGATGGAGCTTCAACTCACTTTATTTTCCTATTATATTCTAAAAGAGTCAATTATCCCGTGGCATATTCACTTAAATTAATTTAAATTGTAAGTAAGTAAACAGGATTAGAGCAAGGATTTGGCCTGACTCTTGTCAGCTTGGGAGAAACAATATGACAAGGTCCCCAAATACTACTGCTGTCAGCTAAAAACTTGGTTCACTAAGAGAACAGTCTTGTGATGATAGTCATATTAAAAGTGCCTAAAATCATTAGAAATAATTTTAATATGGTCTCTGGAAAGCAACTGGACAGGGACTTAGAGAAAGATAATGAGAGAGAGAATTGAGAACATTAAAACACACTGATTAATAAAATATGAATACAGA
>VYZS01053244.1:1242-18618 GCA_013400695.1 Neodrepanis coruscans | reverse complement strand
CAGCCAGAGCCTCAAATCCTTCTGGGATGGGGAAGAGTGAAGGTCCTTAAAGCCCTGTTTTGCCTTGCAGCAGGCTGTGTCCTGGTGAAGTTGAGGCTGAGCATTCAGTCAGACTGGGCCATTCTGAGTGGCTGGCATGTTCTTTACTACTTTCCCTTTTCATGGAGAGAGTTCCTGTAAGCCACCAAGAGATTAAACAGGGAAGACACATTCCCTCTTCCAGACACTGAAAAGTCTCACTGCGGTTTTCTATATCAGCCGTGAAATTATCCATGTCCTTATTGATGCTGGTGAGGTTCCTCATGCATCACAGTGTCCAGGGGTCTTAAAACAGAGATGCTTCCACCCCTCAGCTCTGGGGGAAACTTGGACTTTTCTTGTCAGTCTGAGACTCATCAGCACCTCTGCAATGCCCTGTTGTATAGGTGTACTCTTATGATATGTACAATGGGTTTGTGGCATGGAGTAGAGGATTGGTATGGAAAAATATTTTATGTCTTATACTAAGGGTTATTTCTGTGATTGATGCATATTTGCACACACACCCCCCTTCAGACTGTTAGAGTGATCTCTTTTAATCACTTCAATACCTCCCCTACAATTCTGCACAGTCACCACCAAAATCAGTTATCATGGAAAATCCTTCCCCTTCTGCCCCCTTGCATTGCTAAAATCTAATTTCAACCTGAGAAAAAATGATTTAAAGGATTCATATGGGCAGGGTGAGTTTTGTGACAGACTGGTCCAGAGCTCCAGCCTGGAAGCAGTCCTGCCTGTCAGCTGAGCCACTGCAACGTCTGTAATTTTTGTGTATTAGTGGTCTGGCACCTTTCTCTGGCATCTTATGCTGTACAAAATTAGCCCAGCGTATGGGTAGTATAAATTGGAGGGCATAGGTTTGAATAGTGAACAAACAGTGACTATACTAATTGGCTTCATGGGTATGGAGTTTGGTGTCTACAGGGTAGAATCACCTTAGCTGTTTTACAATAAATAAATAAATAATAAGAGTCGCTGATTTGGTGATTTTTTTTGTTTGTTTTCTTTTGACAATGGCAAATATTTCTAGCCTCCTACTTATTGTGATTAGAGTTTGTATGCAGCCCAATTTTTTACATATTGTAATGAATGGTTCTTACAGGCAGGTGAGCCAACATCTTTTTTGTCTAAGATTTTAATGTAGCTGCAGTTCATAATAAAGATCAGCACATCCGAAGGTGTTTGTCCAATTCGTACATCAAAACAGTAAAGAAAACAGGAATTGCTGTGCTCGTAAGAGCTGTAAATATCTTGTAAAACTGAATATCAATTTTTAAAAAATAAAGCTTGCTATAAAAAAACCCCAGAAAGATATATTTTACTATAACATTTATTTTATGAATTTCTACTTACTACAGCAGTTTCCAAACTGTTTTTTTTTCTCTGCAATTGTTTTAATGACCCTCATTCTTCCTCTGCCTGATCCTAATTCTGCCACCCGTGGTCAGCACTGGCTTCTGTGCTGGACTGACCTATGGCACTGACAAGTGCTGAGTCAGCAGCAGCACTGTCTCCCTTGCCAGCCCTGTTCCTAAATCTCGACTGGCAGAAGCACCCTCTTGCTGCAGAGCTGAATATGTTCTTTGTCCTTCCAAAAGTTGTGGGCACTGTTGGGTGGGGAAGCTGGGACACCTTTGGGAAGTCGTTTGTTGCCATTTAGGTCTCTGTTCTCAGTTCAGTCAAATGCTAGTGTTGGGATTTAGCACAGGCTGAACTTGTGCAAAATGAGTTGCAAGCAGTTTCAGTTCTCCTCTCACTATAAAACAAATAGATGTGGGATAGGGAAAGAAAAGAGGTTGTTTTGCCTAGTGAAAGCTAGTTCCTTGTGAGAAGACATACTTTCTCAATGCTGTACAAATACACCTCAGTCCTCACATGAAATTTTACGACCTGTGTTTTGGGGAACATAGAAATCGATCTTCCAAATGGGTTGTTTTGGCTTTTGGCTGTGACTTTTTGAGGTTATGGAGGTATTCAGAAATTGAGAAGTGTGATGTAAATGTAGTCCACAGAGGACTTAAGCTGCCTTCATTCCTTGGGTTGGTTTCGGACTCCAAGTACCTGCACTTTAGGTGCTGTTCCTGTCATTTTAACTGTGAATAAGCGGAGGAATGCAATAGTCACATCTATCCTTGAGGAAGGGTAGCTCTAACTTAAATATGTTCCTTGACTGGTCATAGATCATAATTCATAAGGACTGATCATTATTCATGGTAAATGAACTAAAAAAATACTCCTTTCTGTCATACCCCTCCTTGATAATGTTATGATCATTATTATGCTAAAAACTTTAAGAAGTATCCTAAAAAATCTTTTTATCAATACAAGCCTTTATAATGGAGATGTGTGTGTGTATATATATGTATACACACACAAAAAGAATAGTACTTTTGTTGTAGTGCTGATGTTCTAGGGATTTAAATGGGCAGAATTTTTAGAAGGATCATTAGAGCAGCAGTTTTAACTGGAAAACACTGGTGTCAGTTCTCTACCAGTATTGCAACAGTACTGCCTCTTTCCTGCAGTGCTCACACTGTTGTCATTACTTACACTGCTGCTTGGGTTCCTCCTCTAATCTTGATCAATTAAAGTCACGTTTTTGTTGCTTTTCATTGCACTTTCAGTAATTATGTCGGAGAATAAAGTCCTGACAGTGGCCCCTCTAGCCATGGGCATGCTCACAGTAAATGTTAGATTTCCTGTTTATGGTTGTCCACAATCTCCTTGATTATTTTTCAGGCATACCGCTCTTTTATTAAAATTGAATTGCAGAGTACTCCTCATCTCACAACTCATGCGATAGGATCAGGACAGCAGGAAATGCTGTAAATCCTAGCCAGTGTTTTATATCACCAGCTGATCTGCTCTTTGTTAGAGGAGTGCCTGTTTGTTGCTGTCTATGTACCTCCATTGGTGAGCAATGATTTAATCTGCTGGGAATGCAGGTCACCTAATTTTGAGTAATTTTTAGAAAAGACATGGCTAAAATGTCTTGTTGGCTTTGATATCTGCAAGATTTTATGAAGTAAAGGACCTAGGACTGATCCACTTCCCATATGCTAACTTCTGTCATAAGAACTATCTGAGGACTAAGAGAAGAATTAGATGGCTGATATCATAATAATGAAAAATTTATCCAAATATGAGCACAGACTTTAAAAACAAAAAATCATGATCTACACTTCTTGTTTTGCTTCTCACGCAGTTTTCATGAGTTCTTATATACAGCACATACAACAATAATGTGTTCCTAATACTTCGATATATAACTGAGAACAGCTGCTTACTCTGAAACCTGAGTATCAAACACTTTCACCCTTTCTAGTAGATAATTTTTAATTCTTTCCAAATCAACCTGTGCAACTCATGCAATACAAAGCTTGGCAGGTAGCATGATAATGAAGATTGAACAACTTAATTGTGTTCTAGATAGCAAGTGCCAAAAAGAATCTATGATGTAGGAGCCAGGAAGAAGCACAACTCGGGCAGTCATACTCTCTTGTTTTCCATCAGAGAATAGGGTAGTCTGTAATTTAGTATTCCTGCCTCAAATATTTTTTTCTTTTTCATCCATGGAGGTGTTCATAGGAGAAATTCAGAAACCTTCACAAATGCTTAATTACGGTTTTAGGTTTTCTTTATTATTTCTTTATTATTATTCCGTATTATATCCTGAAAGAAAATCATAGGTTAAAACAAACTAACTGCATTTTGCAGGTCACTAACAGAAGCTTAGTGCACAGCATTTTGTAATTCTAATGTTTTTACCTGGTTTTGTTTCTTATGAAGGAATTAAACACAGACTTTTAAAATGTTTTAATAATATAATATCTAACAATTTCATGTAGACAGTAAGGACATAGCTTACTATCTTTAAAAATAAATAGGAATATACCCTTTATGTTACCTGCCCAATATGATCCATTGAATGCCAAGGATTATACTGGTAAATCTACAAGAAAAGAAAAATAATGAAGATGAAAATCCTTCAACAAGAGAAATACAAGTTTCTATCTGGATAATAACCTCTCAGCTGTTTTTTTTAGAATATAATAGATTTATAATATATTTACTCATCCCAGAGCTGAGCTGATGATCCCCCCGCTACAAGTACTGTTAGAAATAATCAAGAATAGCATAACAGCACTCACATACTATTATAACAGTCCTTCATATTATTGTTGTAGTTGCATACAAAATAGAGTTGATAGGTATTATATCACTACTTCTAGATTTCAATTTTAGCTGCTCTGTGAGTTAAAAAAAAAAGAGAGAGAGAGAAGAGAGGGAGAATAAAAAAACCACTTTCCCTTCCAAGGCAGAAATCATTTTACCTGCTTCTGATCTGGGTGAAGCAGCTCAGAAATATCACAAAACAATTTGGCAGAGACAGAAAAGTTAGTTCTGTATCTGACTGAAAATCCGGCAATAATTTAGTTTACCAAATTGAAATTTCTTCTGGATACTATTATGTTTAACAGTCCTCTACTGGCAGACAATGCCACTGGCTTTTTAGCAGTCACTGTCCCTGGGACCTTTGCTTTATGTCTGCCCCAGAAGCTGGGCTGTCCGGCAGCACAGCCACCACCTCCCTGAACAAGCACTGGGATTGCTCCAAAAAGATTGTATTGGGTCTCTGACTGTTCTTCTCACAGACTTGTTTACTGGGAGAGAGCAGCAGGACCGAGCTGAAACATCTTGGCATGGCTTTTGTTCGCGATGCTACCATTCTCAGGTGTGCCAGACAGGGTCCTTGCCTGGGAGTGAGGCAGGAGCTTGGGGAGTGGGGCTGGGGCAGCCCCAATCCTAGCGTGTGTGCCCACCGAGGCTCCTACATGTCATTTACCTTTTGTACCCCGTTGGCAGCTTTACTTTTATAAATGCTATGCTTCTCCCCTGGCAGGCAGATAGTTATGAATCAGCCCTTGGAGAGACTTATTTGACCAGTACCACCTTCCCTCTTCCTACGCCTTTCTGAAGCTTAACGAGGAGGAAGATGGAGTGATGCAGCGTGCCAGCTGCCCACACCTTCTCTCTTCCCCTGGCTCTAGTGTGTTCCTTATGAAACAATATTGCTGTGCCAGATCCCGTTGTTGAAAGAAGCTGCTTTTCCTGGTGGCTCAGTGGCACAGTTTTCAGGAGCTGTTTACACGGTCTCCCCTCTGTCTTGTGGACCAGTGAACAGCAGTGAGCTTTGGGTGTGATTTACCAGCCTTTGTTTTGCTGGTAACACTTGTGACACTCTCGGTTGGATGTGCCTTGAAGGTAACAGGGTTTGTAGCCAGGCTGGACAAGACAGGCGTGTGAGGCATTGCTGACTCTTCTGCTTGATTTACCTAAACTAATTAGATGCAAAATGGAAACCTGTATCTTTCAACACTGCCTGTAAAATCTACGTTAGTCTGGAACTGGAATAAACTATGTACATAATTCTCATTTAAAAAGGTGGTCTGGTCAAGTAAAACATGGAGATGAGAATATATGGCAATAAGAGGCAAAAAATCAGAAAAGCATGAGCAGTTCCTTTGCTCATTCATTGCACCAATTTACTGTGCTCTCTCTGCTCCTACCTTGTGTCTGAAACTGAAACATCCTTCTATTGGAAAATAGTTATAATTTGGTAATATCTCAGGTTCCAATTAGGATGAAACCTGATATTTTCAACAGTTCTGCAAGACAAAAACTTCCTGAAGTTTTAAATCAGAAATGCCAAAGCAGGACGTGCTTACTGCTCTGTCAGTCAGAAGCAATTTCACATGTTAAAATCAAATCTCAAGTTTCTCCCAAGTGCCCTTGGCCATAGGCAGTGAATAGCTCCCCTGTGTCTGCTGGTGGCATCCGTCCTGGGGTCCCCCTGGAACTGAGACAGCCGCCCAGCTCCAGCCTCTCTTGCAGACAGTGCTGGAAGCACAGCTTTACACAGCTCTGCCCTCGGATGTGAGCCTGCTGCCTGGTGTGCCCTACCCTGGAGAAGAATGAATATGACCTAGTAAACCTTAGCTTTCTTTAATTGCCAAAATGTGTTAGTTGATACATTTTTTATGCTTCCTACTTATTTACCAGCAAATTGTGGTGGGCAAACCTCTTGCAAAGGAAGTGCATTGATTGACATTGCTGTGCCTTGGCTATCTAGAAGCAGCACTGACTTACAGCAAAAAAACTGAAATACACTTTAGCAAGAGGTAAGGTTCCCTTGAATGAAAATCTCACTTGAGGAATGTAAAGGGACATGAAGATGGCAGCTCCTTTAGGTAATAATTTGATGAACTATATTCAAAACAGTTACAATTTAACAAAAAAAAAGTAGATTCATTGTGACAATTCGTTGTTTGAAGTTAATAAAATGGGGAAAGGAAGAGGCCAAGAAAACACTTGGGGAAAGGACAAGAGCAGCTTTTACAGCACTTACATATAAATTATTTCCACCTGTATACACATGTGCTGTGACTGTAATGTCATCTTTGAGTTTTGATAACGTAAACCTAAATCTGGAGCATCAATGCCAGGCTTGCTGCTTGCACTAGAATCCTGAGCAAAAATTAGAAACTTATGCAGGGATGAGCACATATTCCTCCTAGTATACTCAACTCTTTTAGAGGATTCTTGATTAATTGCATGCTTCACATTTTCATATATTAATAGAATGCATAAGAAATAATTTATGCTGCTGCCTATGTTGTTTACACTGTTGCAGGAAAGGTGTCAATATCAGGAATATACAGAACTGGAATTACTTTTCTGATGGTTATTAGAATAAGTATAGGCCCACATAGAATAGAAAGGTAAGTGCTTCTTCAAAACATAGTGACGACTGATCCTACATTTTAATGCTTCCTACTATATGTGCACTTGTTTTTATTACAGCATAAAGTATTTTTCCATGGCACAATCAAGAGGAATACAGCATATACATGTATATTTATCACACTTTTGGCTGATATACTTCTGGTGAAAATTAGGAATAAAAATAGGACTATGAATACTAGGGCAATGTGACAAGTAAATTTAGAACAGGAAAGTAAGCTGCTGTCTGGGACTAAACTTTGTACAAGGGTTTTCTTTGTAAGGATGTAAGGACAAGTCTGAAACACTTTCACAGAATTTATTAGGGTGAAAAGCAAATATAAAATTGAGGCAAATAAATCCCTAACTCAGTCCTCACCAGTTTGGAGGAGAATTTTAGAGACTGCAATTTAGGCCTAATTCTCATCATAATTGTTTATAGCTGAAGTCCAAGCTCAGGAATAAAACCAATCTGTGGCCTGAATTTGTATGAATGATTTAATTACATGTGTAGTTATAAAAAAATTTGAAATAGTTTAAAATTTGAGGAAAACAACCATTATTCAAATCCCACTTTAATGCAGTCCTTGCCAATTTGCCTTCCATAACAGATGTTACTTCTCTTGATAGTTTATTGTAGCCAAACCATTTATTTCTAGCCAGAAAATTGAATAAATGATAAAAGCCATAATGGAGGAAGAGACATGTTTTTGTTAACAGAAAGAGTTACTTTTCCCCCACATCACACAGCTTTACATCTCAGTTCTTGCCATTTCTATGTTTTGTCCAGCTCCTTTCGTAGGCTGAAGGGTGCACTTTGCTCTATAAGCTAGAGTTCTTTGAAATCTGAAGTCCTACTTTCGAAAGATATTATCAGATTCTTGCACTCAATATCAAAAGACCTTTAATAACTTGCTGCTAACCAGATTTCAACCTGTTGAAGTTACTGTTGTTTGGAAGATACAGAAAGTTTTAATTACGTAATGATTTACTATTTTATATTTTTCCCTCTCAGAGATTCTAAGCAGGTCATAACACTGCTTTGTGACAGCAGCAAGAATTTTATCATGGTAGCATACTTTGTAGAAGTAAAAAGAATTGTCACATAGTATTGCATTTTATTAGGGTTTAGAATTATCACAGTCAGAACAGAGAGAGAAACACTTGCTTTTAGTGGACAGTAGTTGTAGAAAACAGAAGTGATAAAGCCTAAAGGAATGTTCCTGAGGGCACCAGTGTACCCAAATTTCCACCCTCTATTGAAAGAACAACTGATCCAGATATATGTAACTCTTAAATCAGGAAAAGGTTCCATGATCCTTGAGTACAAACTGTCCTCAGAAAACTTGCCTTCTCTGAGTGGATAGTCTTCCCTTCTGTCTTCTCCAGTGTCCTGTCACAGGTTTAACAGCCTCACATATATGTGAAGCTTGCAGAGGCTGAAACCGTCTTGACTTGAGCTCCACAAGACCAAATATTTCCTCAGAAATACCAAGGAGCTACGATATTTTTCTAGGAGCCTTTGGGAGATAGGTACAATGAGAAGTAAGGATTTTACAGAGCTAAAAGCAAATTTCAGATCTCATATTCATAGACAGCATTTGACTTTCATCATGATGGTTTCTTCATCTGTGTTGAGCTGCCAGGATGCTTCTGTCCCGACACTGGACACACAGACACAGCTGAACACTGAGCTTGAGCACTGCCTTGAGGGTGTGAAAACAATACCCTGGCAATGATTTGCAAGACTGGCTAGAACCCTTCTGGCCAAAATGATCTGCATAAAAGTAGGATATTCTTCTTACTAGTAAGACTTTTCAGATTCCTTTGTTACAATTACTTTCACAACATGACTGAAGAGACATGTTGCTAAGAATAAACTTGATGCTTGCACCATATAAAATAAAATTGAAGATAATTTTCCATAGAGAGAGTAAAAAGAAACATTTCTGTCTTTTCTGACAGCATAGCAAACTACTAGCTGTTCGACCTGCCAGCAGCTCTGTACTGCTGTGTTACATGGGAAGGAGGCAAAGGTTTCATGCACTTTGAAACCTTTAATTTCTCTGACTAAGAAACTCATTTTTTCATCATTTGTAATTTTACACATTTCATGGCTTGTCACAATCTTACTTGCATTTGAATGCACTTTCTGTGTGTGTTAAATGTAGCCTTTTTAAGTAAGTGACTTTTCTTGTTTTTTTCGCAGTGACAAATTGCAATTGTCAAAGTAAGGATCTTAAAAATATTAAATAATGTGTGTGATAGGCCAGTGAAATAGGTATCTTGGTGTTTTACCTTTTCTAAGGGGTTCATACAATGTATAGTGCATATTCAAAGTATAAGCAAAGACACCACTGGATGTCACATAATAGGCATTGTTGTCTTATACCTCTTTGTGCCTAAAGGTTGCAGCCATGACTTGAGTTCAGAGCGTTCTTGGGTCCTGCGTGAAGAGGCAGATTTGCCCCAAAAGGTTTGTGATCTAAGCCAATCTTACTATGATTTTTAATTCTTTTTTTTTTTTTTCTGGAACATTGTAGATAAGAATATATTCTACTAACAATGGTGCAAATAGTTTCTCTTGATTTCACTGGATAAAGATGAAACACTTTTTTCCAAGTTCTGTAAACATTTGGCTCTAAGTTGTCTGAATCTTTTCTACAGCCGTGCATACAAGGAACCACCAAGAACTGCAGTATACTCTCAATATTATAAATTAGGAACTGCTGAACTGAGTTTTTTCCTCTGTATGCCAATAAACAGATTTTAATTGCTTTGGCATGAGAGAAATCAAGAGAAAACTTTGTTCAAAACTTGTGAGTAAAATGTCACCGACCATCGCTAACATCATAGGTAGGTGTGGTACCACATTAAATGAAAACAAAACCAATTCAGACTTGCACACATTTAAGGTCAAAAATGATTCTAAATAGTATAGCACATCTCTATTGCATATTGCCTTAGCTTGTTAATGTCAGCCTGAAAGCGTTCCAGGCAAATCTGTTCAGAAAAAGAGCACAGTATGTACGAATCTCTCTAATCTAAACAAGATGGGATGCTACTTACAGGTATGTAGTTTACAAGGCATGGAGCATATGCTGAGTGAGGAAAACAAAAGAAATCGTGATCATGTAGCAATCAACCATCTGAATAAACAGGAATGCTGTGGACAAATGTCTTTCATCACTTAAATGATCAAAAAGAGTGCAAATTAAACCCATGTTTTCAAAAGGCTCTATTAATTTATTTGGAGTCTTTTTCACCTCTAATACAACTGTTTTATATTCAATAGAAGTACTATTCAGGGGGATGTGAGACATTCAGAATAGTTCATGAAGACAAAAAGCAAAAGTCTTAATAAACTAATGAAAAAGTCTTAATTGACTGTGATTATAACAAGGTATCTTGATCAAAAAACCCCAACAGCCCTAACCCTCCAAATCCAACCTGATTGTAATGGTATGTTTGCCTCACATGNTTCAATAGAAGTACTATTCAGGGGGATGTGAGACATTCAGAATAGTTCATGAAGACAAAAAGCAAAAGTCTTAATAAACTAATGAAAAAGTCTTAATTGACTGTGATTATAACAAGGTATCTTGATCAAAAAACCCCAACAGCCCTAACCCTCCAAATCCAACCTGATTGTATGTTTGCCAGCTGTTCACATGGGAATGGGCCAGAATTCATCATTTAAAGTAATCCCTAATTAACGCTATTTTGTAACAGATGTCAAGCTTTTTTTTCCTAGGCCTGAGTGCCTATAACTTTTATTTTGTATTGAACATGTCCTCAGAATCCCTTTTTGGACCTCTCTTTTAGTATAGCCCAACCATGAAGGAATAGCTGTGGATCACCCTGATGCTCAGATGTGCAGAAGTCAGAGCAGGCAGCAGTGCTGAGCCCCGGGGCTGCTGTGGAGTGTGTAATACATGACCCTGGTCACCACTGGTCACTTGCCTCTGCTGCAGTAATTTAGCTCCTTGGCTTCCTGGGGTCTTAGGGCAGCCGGAGGCCAAGGGCATAAGACTGTAGTGATTGTTTTACTTCAGCTTTGTCCATTTATGGGCCAGTTAGTTCTGCCTGTACACTTCTATGGCTTTTATACAACTTGTGTTCCTGCTCAGTGCTTGCAGAGAGGCTGTTTGGGGCAAGCCTGTGTTTTAGCCAGGCAAAGCAAAATGAGTCAGCTCTAGCCTGCATGGCACTGCTGAGGTATCTCAGCAGAGCTAGTGACGTGTCCCAGGCCTCCCACTGAAGGTAATTTTGTTCTGCAGTAGAGAATTTGCCACAATTCACCCGCCCACAGTGATTTCCTTCTGCTGAGGTGCCGTGTGGGCACTCCATGGCTTCCACTGAGAGTGCTGCTCCTGTGCAGTTCAGGGGGCCTGTTTGGGCTGTACTTATCAGGGACTGGCACAGTGCTGGCATAGCCATGCCACCGTGCACCTTTCTACTAAAGCCACAGTTATACAATGTGGATGAGGAATTATTCACATGGATGTCTGAGGAATTTTACAGAACAGACCCATTTTACAGGCTCCGACAGAAAAAACACAAATAAACCGTAAGAAAAATGACAAGGAATATGCAGGAGATGAAAACTGAAGAGACAGCAGAGTGATAGGGGAGGCAGCCCTGAAATGCTGCATGGTTTTGTTTTCTCTCTCATCTCATCTGCTGTCTAACTTGAAGCTCTTCCACAAAGAAATAAAATACAGCTTAGCTTCTCAATGTGAGGAGAGCAGGTTTTAAGTTGGATATGGCCCTATACATCTTGTTTTGCATAGGGCCCAAAATTCTACAGATAACAGTCTAAGCCACAGACTGATGGACTGGAGTGAAGCACAGAGATGGGTATGGAGGGATGCTCAATAGGGTAGGCTTGATATTTTAAAACAAAATACAATAACAAAAGGCAGGTGTACATGTGTCTGTATGCAAGTACCTGACCTTACCCCCTAAAAAATTCGAAACAAAATTTTGCAAGTGTGACCAGACATTTAAAAGCTCAAGGAAAGACTCATACTTTTTTTTTTTTTTCTCTAGGTGTCATTCTGCTTCTGTTTTCACCTGTGAAAGAAAGTGAAACAAAAGTGAAGTCAACACATGTTTTAGGGAGAGCAAGATGGTGCTTCTATAGCATGACAGCACTTGTTAAGGCTGGTATTCATGAACTCCCTTTGTCTTTCTTACTGGTGCTTTTAATCATTCAGTGGGCAGAGACTAAAATATTTGAAACTGGCAAATGGCATACAGAAGACAAAAGAGTGATTTCTGGAATCTAAAGTTTCTCCAATTGAGACATTAAAAAAGGGCTTTTAGCAGGAAAAAGTACTTTATTTTGAGCGTTCCAGCTTTTGTTAGTTTATAACATGCAGAAGTATAATAAAAACTGTTTGGCATATAGCAAAATGCTTTACAATTTAGCATAAAAATAAAAAGTATTTACCTTCTTTAAAAAAGTTGTTCACTTTTAGGAGCTCTCTCTTTCATCCTCCCCCAGTTTATATGATTACATGGGGATAATTTAAAAAATGAAAACTTTATGATCATGACATAGCTTGCTTGTCATTTCCCAACAAAACTGAGTTCTTGGTTTCAGGCTATTTTTCTAACTTGAATTAATTTTTATAGTTACTTAATAAACCCTTGAAAATCATAGTGTATAGGCAAAAGGGTGATACAACCTTAGTTATGATATATAATGAGCTGCCATTCTAAAAAAATTTGTTAACTCCTTCTGAGAGCCTGTGACTATATTGTGATGTTCATGCACCATCTGTTTGATTATATTCCAGAAAACGTGATGGTGAAACATGTATAGTCTAAGTGTCAGTTTGGATTAACTTACCAGCTCCATGAGCTACAAACACAGACACACACCTACGCAGCTAATCATTCTAGACTTCATTTGTCAGTACAGTGTATTCCTTTGAAGAAGAGCAAACAATTGCATATGTTTAGCATGGTTAACTTTGCGATGGGAAGGCTGTTCCTGACCTATATGTTTTCCCTGGGCTATAATTCTGCTTTGGTAATGAAATTTGAAATTGGTGAGTGGATCTCTCAGGAATGCTGATGTTGGCTTAGAAATCATGACTTTTCAATTATAAAGACTTGGAAAACTTTTTCAAAACAAACAAAAAAACCCCTTTAAAAACATAGCTCTGATTTTCACAAATCTGCAGACATCCAGGGGCTGGGACTTTGGACAAGTTCTAACTATTAGTGATTATTTTGACAAGCAAACACTCTGAGAAGTTAGATAATCAGGATTTGCCCTCCAACACCATTGGTGTGTATCAGACAGTAGCTTGAGCTGTGGTTTTGAACTGTTCCCTCTCCTTCACCACTTCACTTTCCACTGTGCACACGCTGAACAGTTGTGGGTCACAAAGTTGGAAAGACTGCAGACACGTTTTATTGTTTCAGTACCACTATCAAAAGTTATTGGCTAAAGGAATTTCCACAGCTGAGGATGGATCTGCTAGAATTACTTGGTGAAAAAAAGCAAAAGGGTCTTCCTCCTCCCAGCTCTGCTTATGAGGAATGAGTGAAGCATAGGGATTTCAGTTAAAGTTAATTCCATGTTAGCTGACGCACAGGCAGCTTCAATTCTCTTTAATTAGTGCAGCATTAAGTGACAAAGTATTTAATCAGCAAGCTAACAAGTGCAGCAGCTGATTGCTCTGTGAGTGCACTTGTGTAGGGGCGTGACTGAAAAAAGTAAATAAAATTACTTTCCTTGCTTTAAATGAAATGGGATCCCTAATTTTATTACATCCGCAATTGGTTTAGAGGCATGATAGAGCAATAAAAATTGATTCTATCCTGTTTTATTTCTTTTACAAAGTATTTCGTTTAAGAACCTAATACTGTAGTTTAACTGTTTATCTTCTTGAGGTATGAATTTAGGCCTTATTTCCACAGTGTCTTTGTCAAGAGAATGATCCAGCGGTCTTATCTTGGTGTTGTATTTAAAGCACACATATTTCTATTTGTCACTGATAAGATTGAAGACTGAGCCACCTTTTCTTACAAAGATCTAGAAATCATGATCCAAGTACATAAGCTTAGTAACTTTCAGTATTTCAATTCATTACATCAAGGTCTTAAGATAAATACTGTGAAAACCCTCTAAGTGCTGCAAGCCACTTACTGGCTTAGTAATGCAGATTACCATCAACATGTCACTCTGGGCTGCACTCTCTGCTGGGTTCCCCTTGAGCAAGGTCCAGTTCACAATTTCTGTATTAGATCCAAATCCTTCTGCATAGACCCTGCAGTTATCTGCAAGATTGTCACTCTAATGCACTGAACCAAGAAGACATTAATTGGCAGAGGATGGCTTATATGGTCTTTTATTGCCACCATGCTCGTGGATCTCACAGACAGGAGCTGGAAATGGCCTGTGGCCCTGTTTACTTTCAGACTTTGTTTCAAGTGGAATTATTACTGTACCTGGAGCTCCAGATATAGAGGGGACCCCATTTGTTAGGTACCCGTGGGTCAGTAAGACAAACCTTGTCCTAAGCAATTTCTGAAACTAAATCAGAGAGGAGGCAATGGAGATACCTGGAGGAGTTCAGAGATATAGTGAATCCGTATTAATTTGTATGGGCCTAAGTGTGAGAACAGTAGGAACACAAATGGGCTTTAAAGTAAATGAACCATTTTAGTATTAGCGAACTACTTTACGTATTTGAGAACTTCCTTTGTAAGTCCCTACAGGAGAAAAAAGACTTTTCAATTAATTGGTAAAAAACATGGATCGCAAAAGCAAAGAGACCCTTCCTAGCCAAGTGGGAGAAATCCTAAAAGTTCATTGAGATTTTTGGCGTCAGTTTCAAAGACCTCGTAATTTCAGCTATAATTGATAATTTATAGTAGGGGCCATCCCAGAAACACAGTTTCAGCCCTAGCAATGGGGGCTGAAATAGGTGGCAGGGCTGCAATAGATCTGATGTGACTTGGTGGTTTGTGGAGGAGACTGGTGCAGAGCACGCCCGCACCCAGCCCTGGGAGCTGTGGAAGGTGGCACATCCCCACAGCTCTTCCTAAGTCCATGCCAGAGGCAGTGGAAATCATAAAAAATTGTGTTTTGCTCACTCTTTAGCAAAAGTAGAACTCCTGTGCACTTTGTTTTTTAATTTACAATAGAGTACAATAGAGTGCTGAGAGAGGTTAGCTTGAGAAGGCAGACATTGGAAACAGACCCTTGAATATGAAACTGATAGGTTTTATTTAGAAAGCCAGCATATGCACTGGCTGCATTCATATCTGCAGTGTTCCCCAACCTGACAGGCAATCTAGAGTAGGGTCTATATTAAAGAGAAGTAGTTTTGAACTCAGATTTTGATTTGATTCATACAATTCCTGTAAAACTGTAAAACTGCTGTAAATTCTTATAAAACTTAGTTCTGTTTTTCAGTAAGGACTACAGGTTCAGTTTTCTCTTATGGCTTTTTATTTAACAGCTCACTAAAAAAAATGTGTTTTAACATAAGTCTGGCTGCCTAGTTAGGCAAGATGCCATCAGAGTTGGTCATAAAGCCCTATCTGAAGAGACTATAGGAATGCATGACAAAGTTTTTTATGGTTTTAATTTGATCTCAGAAATAATATCCGGCAAGTAGAATACTCTACATAACTACATAAACAATATTCTCATACTCAGAATTCCTTTGAATTTCTCAGTGACCTTAAGAGGATGGGCTGGTGCAGCAGGTTTTCTCAGGCTGATGCCACTCCTCTGAGATGACAAACAGCTTGTTCATGGGACTTAATATCAGGTTGTGTTATCTGGGTCACAAAGAAATATATGATTGAAAATCATGTCCTAAGGACCTTGGTTCAAGTCCTGAGTCAAGGAAATCTCTTTGGGAGAGTGTTTAAACATAATGCATCTGCTTACAAGCTTTCCTGAGGGGAGTGGGCTGCAGAGCACGCTCAAGTTGCTTCCTGAACTGAGATAGAAGAAAATGTACTTAATACTGTTTGTAAATCTTCCTAGAAGGGGAAAAATTAGGAACCTAGAAAAACCTGCCAGATATAATTGTTGTAGTGTAGAGGTCCAGAGTCGAGGTGTTGCTACACCTGTGTAATGGAGAGTATCAGGTCGCACTTTAAATAATTTCTTTCAATTATTAAAGAGGTGGTTCCCACACAAGTCTTTCCTTGTGTGTACAAGTGTTGCTGATGAGTTCTATCAGATAATTTCTTTACCTCCACATGCAAAATCTGCTTGCATACAGGCCACAGAAACACCATTGTGATACTGCCTGGTGATTCTGGAACCAGAGGACCCGCTTTTGGAAAAGATATAGGTTCTGGGAAAGCAGCTCTTTGATTACCTTAAATTGGTCACAAGGGTTAAAAATTATTAACTATTTTAGAGTTATAAGATAACTTTTGTAAAGTAACAAACGCAGAAGTCTTCTGTAACTTTAAACCAAACACAGANGCTTGTTGCCAAGTCAGAGATTTTAAGAAGAGGCTTTAGAAAGCAAAGCGGTTTTTAAGGGGTGGGGTTATATAGTTCTTTGGAGTATAAACTGGTTTAACTTCTGGATGTGATTATGAAGCCTGAATAGCTGGAGGAGTTACAGAATGTTGTTTATTTATTGACTGGTAAGTGAAATGAGCTTGTGGTTTTAATCCAAACCTCACAAGTGTGTGTTCAGGCAATAAACCCTGCAGCTGTTGCTGTTTCTGTTTTGGTAATCTTAAAAGAAAGTTACCTGCAATTGTAGTTTGGAACTGAGGCTGAAATACAGAAAATAAGCGTCAAGAAGATTTCTACTTAGGTTTATCCACTAAGTGCTATTTCTGTTTACAACTAAAGATTGCTCCTAGTAAAACAAAAGGAGGGGCTTTCTATGGAGGAGCATGCTACTGCGTGGTCTGAAAGGCCTTAAAGGAACTTTTGGTAACATGAAGAGTTATTCCCTGGTAGGGGATTCTGAAGAACTCTGGGGTAGGAGAGAAGGTGTTAACACTGTTTTGCCTGTGAACAATATAAGTACTACCTCTGCTCTCTGTGGACTGTGTTCTGGCTGGATGAGCTATGCAGATGTATGGGACCTCAGTGGTTTCATGACTCTGCTTACTGTGCAAACCCTGGAGCTGGTTTCTGCTGAAAACTGAATACAGCATCACAGTAAACAGAGGTGTAAGTAGAAGTGAGAAGTGTAAATGGGAATGATAATTTTAGAGTGATTTTTAAGGCTCTTTCTGTANGATGTCTAAAAATCAAATAAAAATAAATAGAAATTAAAATGTTATCATGCAAGTTAAAACAATTTATGTTTCCCATTAGTTCTCTGTAATATATTCTTTTTTGCACTTATAGACTTATCAATATGTCCCATGAGTTTTACAGGTCTCTTACAGATCTTCATTACATTAATTCACTGAGTGCAAACATGAAAATAATAGAAAATAAGCATATGACAAAAATTAATTATTAGGATTTCCATCAAAGTAGCGGCTTAATGTATGTGGGTACTCTGACATGGAAATAACCCCAGGTGTTAAAGGCTTTTAGCT
>VYZS01053139.1:2951-18635 GCA_013400695.1 Neodrepanis coruscans | reverse complement strand
ACTAGACTGTTAGTTTCAATGATTTTCCCTTAAGCCATTTTCCTGATCATTGCACTGTATTATGGACCTACTTAGTACATATACTTTGGCCTTGTTTCTTTTTGCTCCCAGACCAACACCTTTCCATTTATACAAACTAATGATCCTAGTAGAAAAGCCAACCACCTAGATGGGGTTTTATATGGTTGGTTTGTGTCCTCTGAATGAAATTCATTCACCCTTTTAGAGAGGCACAAGAAGGACAAAATTCTGAGCGCTTTGGAGGTAATTTTTTGGTGCATTCAGGCCCTGCACAAAGGGGAACTTAGATCTGTCAGTATTAGCATTGTGCCTGCAAATAGAAATCATATTACCTTCAATTATGGTTGCTATGCATCAGTGGCACACTACTGACTTCAGGTTTACACTACATTTACAAGAGGGAGAATAGGTTTCACTACTCGGAAGATACATTTCTTGGTAACTTGTAGCCACTAACAAAAAACTAACACAGATTATTAGTGACAAAAAAATCACATGCATCTGCAGTGTAGAGTGATTTAATCATCGCTGTCCAGTGTCTCCAGATATTATCATTAATGACAGTAGGAAATATTTGTTTTGGGGGAAACAAGCAGGAAGGTACTAGGGATGGTACACACAGCTTCTTTCCATCAGCTCCACACTCTGCTGCACATTAACTCATTTTCTTGTCTAGGAATCACTCCACAGATTGACTGGTTTTGTTTACCAGCCCTCCTGGGCAGAGTTTGGAAATGAGAAAAAAGTGTGTTACTTTGTCTACCTAGTCATTTATTATATTGTTTTCTTGCTTCAGTCTACTCTCTGCAAAGCTTCTGTTTATCTTTCTTCTTTGCCTTTTACCTACACTTCAGGAATGAGGCTGCTGCCTCTGATGCCTCTACAGAGAAATCCCAACCCATGCTCTCATGTCTCCATGCAGTGACTCTTCTGGGGAGCTGGCTGGGAAGGGAAGAGGGTCACTACCAGAATACCAAGCAATCCCAAGCACCAGCCAGCTCCAGCAGTCTTGGAAGCAGAAGAAATCCATAGTAATTCTGTCATACTTAGTGAACTTGCAAAATTTTCAGCTTTGTGTATTTGTCAATGTCCTTTATTTGCCTATGGAAAAAACTAATCGGAAATATTCAAGCTAAGAAATAAGCCCTAATGTGTACCTAGAAATAAATATATCTATTTAGATCAGTGACAATTACATAACAAACCCCCTTTGGATTAATTAGTACTGTCAGAAAACAAACACTGGTTTTCTAACAGAGTTTTCTTTTCTGATTGATTTTTTTTCCCTCTGATAATCTGCCAGCTCCTCAAGCACGTCTTAACCTCCTAATATTCCGAAAGGCATGATCACTGACTCCTGCATCTTTAGTACCCACTAATTCCAATCAAAATATCAGCAATGAAGAGATACTGCTGTCAGGCATCTCTTTGTCTTCTAGCAGAGCAAGGAGGGCAAAACCAGTATCATAGACCACTTTCCTTCAAGGGTATAATCAAGTGACATGAAAAATTAAAGGCTTAAAATGAAGTTTCCACTTCACCTGTCATTTTCTGTGTCACAGAATAACAAAACCTCAGCAGTGGATACAGTCCGGCTCAAGGAAGGAGAGAGGGGCTGCATGGTCTTATGATCCATACTACAAACTATTTCTATGAAACTCCTAGTCCTAATCCCAATCCCTGGAAATTCAAATCCAGGCTGGATGGAGCTCTGAGCAACCTGGTCTAGTAGACCCTGTTCATGGCAGGGAGGTTGGAACTGGATAATTTTTAAGATCTCTTCCAACCCAAGCCATTCTGTGGTTCTCTGATTCTATGGCTAGGCTGCAAACCTGTAAAAACCAATTTGAAGCTGTTAATGTCTTTATAAGAATGACATAAATTGCTTAGGCTGAGAATTTTCTCTGGTAATGCATGAAGGGCAAGAATCAAAGCCCAGCAAGTCCATTGTGCATGACGCTCTTTGGACGTGACACACAACTGCAAAATCAAAGTGCAGAGCTGGGCAGAATATTCCAGAATACTGTAGAAGGGAAGCTGGCAAGAGAGGTCTGGAAATACCCAGCACCCTTTCAGGTCTGTAACAACAGAAGGCAAACAGAAAACAAAACAGCAGCCGGAATCACCTTCCAATACAAAATGTTTCTCTGCATTGATCCTAACAAAAAGGCCTTGTTTATCTCCGGCAATCTCTCTGAGTGACTCAGGAGCCAATCCTACATCTTCTAAATCACTGGAGGCTTTTTCAGCCCTCAGAGTGGCCAGTCTGCTTTTGAGGCAGGTTTCTCAAGAGTGGTAAAAGGGAGCAATTACTGAAATGTAAATGCTGTAGAGGAGCTCTCATCCAAACTGGCACTGCTTTATCACTAGTCTCTGCAACACTGCCTTTGAGTCTCAGATTCGTTTACTGACCACAATGCCTCTGTAATTAATATGTGATTTTGCTCCAAAAAGTTACCCTAGGTAAAAGGGAAAAAAAAAAAAGGGGAAATAAAGGCGTCACGTGATTCCACATAACTGCAAATTATATTCTCAACTACCCTCATACAACATCATTAATTGCTTGGGTTGCAGGGTTGATTTGGCCTTCAGAACCATAAATCCCATGGGACAGCTAGAAAAACACCAGACAACTTATGCAGTCCAAGCCAAGCAGCAGAGCTGATGGGTAGCTGATGGCTAAATCCTGTTATAAATGTATAAACTGAAAAAAATGTTCCAGATGGTGTGGTCCTCTCAGGTCTCACCTGAAGAAGATAATATATCTAGATACATTCATATGGAAAGAGGCAATACTTAAGAAGTCATGTACAAAAAAATACTTGAGCTCATACTTGAATGGCTTACTGGAAAAATCTTAAGCTTTGGATACATATTTTTCTTTGGATATCAATAGTATATTTTTCTCCAATATTATAACCTAATCAAGAAGGGAACAGGTCAAACTAATGTTGTCATATAGAGTCAGAAAAATTTTATGCTTTGCTAAGGTCCCAGGGAGCAAAAGATTTAAATCACTGAAAGCTATTTTAGAATAAATGTCTCTTGGGTAAGTTGCATACACAGGAAGAAAATAAAAATTAAGGAAAATTGCTCAAATGAAAAGCATAAGCTGTGAATTTCAATAGATTAAAATATGTAGGCTTGCATATTATAGCTGCTATTGCTCTATTTGGCTTCAGAAACAAAAGTATTTAGGATAATTATAATTACAGCTGGTTATAATTTCCATGCTTGGGGAAACACTAATATTTCAACACTTGTTTTCATACTGCATCAGAATAAAAAAATTCAAATTCCTTTCAGAGAAGAATTCTGAAAAACTATGATTCTTAGATATTCAATATAGATACTGTCAAAACACTGTCCTACATATATCAGTATCTGCAGCATTTAGTAGGAACATATTGTAATATTTAATTTGGGTTTAATTTTGGTATAAAGTCAATGTGAAAGGAATAGGAAAATTGAACACTCTCAATTCACAAACCAGAATATTTTGATGTTGAACAAGGATGTTGAGGGGGAGATTTTAAGCATAGTAGAAATGCTTGCATTCTGAAAAAAAATTTATTTGCTAACCACTGTTGTTTTACTAGCTAAATTTTGACACCTTAATGCACTTCTTCTCTTTATATCTTGATCGGGCAGTCTGTCTTTGCTTCTTGCTTCTTTCCTCCCTTTCTTTTTTTCTCCTTTACATTAGTATGATGAAAAAGGAGCTTTAGAACAGTATTTGGATTTTTCTTTTACAATGCCTAGTTATACAGAAACCCTCACATTTCCAGGGTGTGCAAAACTGAATCCTCATAAAATCTAAGCGAGGTGAGTAAACAGATAAAATGATGGACAAAGAGAGGTATGCATTTCAGGGGAGAGCCAGGATTAGAAGCAGTGTAGCGCTGGGCCTTAGACTGTGCTTCAGACTGTCGTGCCTCTGGAAAAATGGCTCAGTGCATCAGCTCACAGAAAAGGTCAGCCATCTTAAGTGCTATGCATAAAATCAAATTTTTTGTCTTTTTCTGACCACACAATTGATGCACATAGGAGTGAGTGCAGGTAGCAAATAGTGCACCTACATGAATCTGTTAGTTCAGATCAAGGCACACTCTTCTTGAGGCAGAGCTCCTGCCTGCCTGGCTTGCACCCCAGAGCCATCAGGGCTATAGCAGAAGATGCCCTTCATGAGACGCTCCTAGGGTGTGCAGGTGTTCAGGCCATGCCATCAAACCAAACCCAGTCCAAAGTAAAAACCCCTGGAGTACCAGATCCCTTTGCCTCCAGTCTGCTTTTGCTGAGCTAGTGCAGACATAGCTATAAAAATCTACATGCTGTCCACCAAATTTAGAATATTCCTGCAACTGTTGGTTAGGAATGGAGCTTTTTGAAAGTATTTGTGAAGCATACTCATTAAGAACTGTGATAAAGACACTATGGAAACGTACAGACAAGTCATATGGCAAACCACAGCATGGGTGCACCTGTGTTATTTATGCATAGAAGTGATGCTTAGACATCACTATTAGGATAGTGCCATCCCTGTAGGAGAGAAGTGCTCCTACACTCCTTTGACCCGTATCTGTAGCTTCAAGTGGCCTGCCCGTGTGTTGATCAAGCAGAGGATTTCAACAGAGCAGCCTCCACATCCAGGCACCTGCATTTGGTACTGAAAGGGAGGCATCGCAGGAATTTGCTCTTTTCTTTTCTATAAACTGTCTCCAATAATTGTCTTGGCTTTAGAGTTGAAGGCCTTTAAAGTAATGAATGAACAACTGTTACTTCTAGTACAATGGGATCGTTGCCTATAATGGTACCCTTTAATTGCTACTGCAGAGCAAATTATGAAAACCAAGAATATTCAAATATAGGGACACTTGCCCTTGTGAAACGAAAGTAAGGTCTTTTCTCTAACACTGCTGCATGGCCCAAACTCCCAGTCAAGTCAAAATGAATTACATACATTCAATACTTTGAATAACAAATTCTGAACCTTTATAAACAAGAGCTTATATCATTAATGTTTTGGTTATCCCTATAAATATCCAATCCTTTTTCAGATTCTACTAATCTCCTGGACATCTTGGTCCCAACAGAATTAATGACAAAACTTGATTAAAAAGGATGAAGTACGTTTTAAAAAAATAATAAATAAATCTGTGAGTGTATTATCCTTTGAAGTTTTAGTGGATTGGATTTCTTAGTTGGTTATTCTTGTATGGTACGATAAAGCAAGCAAACATTGCTATATCATCCACAATATAAAATCTTTCATCTTCCTTCCTATTTTTCATACTTCAAGACTCTATTGTTTTCAGCCTCTTGCGTAAAATCTTTTTCATACCTGTTCATGCCTTGCTTTGGTGTTGTACTCCTTGGAAGCAATAATGACCAGAAAAAACTCAGACTTCTGAAAATGAGTGTATTACCTCTATAGTGCCATTCTAATATTTCAAGAACTAAGAGTCTAAATATTTAATCTCCAGTTCAAAGTGACTGAAAAGCATGGTATTGTCAAACAATAGTGGTAAACTGCTGAGGAAAGGTCCAATCCTTCTCTTCCTGATTTCAATGGAAATTTTGCCAGGAAGCTCAGCATGATCAGGGTATAGCTCAAAGTAATCAGTTCTATAGATGATTACATGAAAAGCCCTTCATTATAGCGTAATGATTGAGTATTATTACAGTCATAAGACAGAGTCACGTTCTGGAACCAAAACCAAGAAAAAGAACATATTAAGGCTATCAGTTCTTAGAGTTGTGCTTCTTTGGCAGCAGTCTTTCATCAGACAACTTTTCACATGTTAGCACAGCTACTCTGGTTTTGGACACAGCTTGACATGCACAGTGAAATGAGCCCAGATTTCCTGTTCCATAGTTCCGCTCTGCAAAAGGTCTCTCAGCTGACAAAGGCTGTGCTGTTTGGTAAGAAAAAGATTTTTGTCAAACTCAGGAACATTGCACTTTGTTGTCCATCTTCTCACTTTAGTTCAAGGACGTATCTTGTTGCAAAGGTGCCTTCCCAGGCTGGAGAAAGGCAGGTAGCTAACAACCATGCATGACACCTGATGTCTTGACGAAAGGACACTGTGATGCAGACCCCCAGAGCCAGACGCCTGCTTCTGCAGCCTCAACCAGCCTGCCTGGCATTCAAGCTGAGAGCAGGAGAAAGCAGATTATAGCCATGAATCAGGCACTGAGGGCAGAGATGATGTGTGCAAGCTAACGGGGTGCCCTTGCAAACACCATCAGGATCTTCGTGGTTCTTCAGGGAGCATTTGTTAGGCAGATATACTGATGCAGGTTTGCACAGTTCATCCGAGAAAGTGAAGCTTGCATAGTACCCTGCAAAAGCAAAGTCTTTATGAAGATTGGAATATGATTAGACTTTGTATGAACTTTGGGTTAAAATGTTATATTATTACTTATATATAAAGAACTTCATTTTCTCTGTTACTTGGGGGTCAAACAGAAGCCTGTTCTCCCTACTGGAATTAGTAATTTGGCATCTTAGCAAAATCTGTATTAATAAAGACTAAGGGCAAATATTTATAAAACATGCATAGTTGCTTCACTCAGTGTTACTAAATCATTAATAGTGTCTTGTTCTGGTTTGTACTGTCATAGTCACAGGAAGCTGCAGTGATGACAGTGGGAAAACACACATCTACAGCAAGTTTAAAGTACATTTTGTGGGGGATTTTCTTCACTACCTTACTTAGGAGAGAAGTTTTGATGGTGCATCTTGATTTATTTTCTACATTTCTATGTTGCTTACATTTCTTATCTGAAAGGAACTGTGGAACTCTCCCACTGCTTCCTGCCTGAAATTGCTCTCTCTGGATTGCAGCTCTGATTTCTCTGTCATGATACATGTTGTCAGGCTTTGTCTCCTCTTGAAATTATCATTAAAATGGTCCACTGGCAAGCAGCCCCATTTGTAATGGTGGGGGATTCTGAAATATTTTCTGTTATTTTCATAATAGTAGTTGGTTGAAGCTTCCCTGAAGCTATGCATTCGATTAAATATCTTTTCTTTCTTCAGTCCTCTATAGCAGTGGTAAAAAATCACTGCTATTTCATTTTAACCTCTCAAGAGATGGGCAAAAATGAGTTGCCTAGCAAGAAGAAGCACTATTGCATGTGTTAAAAGGTCAAGACAAAAATGTGCTGAAAACTTTCTGGATACTTATATAAAAAGATGATTTATGACTTGGGAGTTGGTTATTGCACAAAGGGATCTGTATTTGACCCTCTGCGTTCTGCTCTCACAGACTTAATGTCACTTAAAAGAGAGGAATAGCTATTTTTCAAACAAACATATTGATATTACATAAAGAAAACAGCTACCTCTCAGTTTAAATAACCTCAGAAATGCACCTAGAAAATCATTTGTCATCTGCTATAGAAATGTCAGAGTTCCACTTTAAGCGATAGCAATATGAAATCCTTTTTGCTCTTTGACCGCATACTAAAACAGCCAACAAATGAAAAACTATTGTGTTTATTCTCTGTGAGCAGCTACTACTACACGTGGTAATACTCTTCATGGAAATCCATCACACAATATACATGTTAGAGTTCTCAATATAACACCTACTCTAACCTATACCATGCTTCCATTCTCAAGATCTTTGTATCGAGCAGCTCATGTGTCACATGTAGCAAACATGCTGCACCTCTCAGTTGGGTGGATGTATTTCTGGGGTGCTACAAACCCAGTTAGAGTGCAACATTAATTCCATACAGAAATAATATGAAGAACTAATAGGAAGTGAGAGCTTGGTCTCTGTTTATTGTTTGTGCAGATCTTAGTGGGAGGGAGTACAGGGAACTACGTGTTTTACACAAAGAGGTTTCACACACCTGTATCTTCTACACTCTGGAAATGCCATTAATTGCCTGTCTATGCATGTTTTAAGGGAGAGGGAAGAGGTGGAACCACAGCTACCTTTCTTGTGATTGGTAAGACACAGGAAAAATTTCTAGGAAAAACAAGAGGGAGCACAGCACCACTGTCACGTACAATGCAAAGATGTCCTGACAGCCATACAGTACACTAGAAAGCACCACTGAATCCCGCATCTTCAACAGTATAACCAGAAAGTCTGACAGACAAAGCTTTCACTTCACTCCTCACACAAAGTAGGAGATCTGGTTGGACTAGACAACCAGCGTGAAGCAAAATGCCTCCTCTTTCCTTATCTGCTGCTATGAATTCATGAAAAGTGGATTATACATCAAAACGTGAGGAGGGAGGAATAAGCTTATCTTTATAAAACTCTCAAACTTTGCCACCAAGTTTCTAAATTCAAAATACTTTCTTTTCTTTTTCTGCCTTATCTGTCTCAACCCAGACTGCTAGTTAATTCAGGTCCGAGTCCTGCACTGAGCTCAGGTGGGTTGGCATAGCCCCTGGCAGCATCTGGACTCAAGCAGGTTCAGCATCCCACTTGGAGGGACTCAGTGGCAGGATCAGGACTCTGGCAACCGATCCAGAAATCAAAGTGGCTATGAAAATGTTTACAGAAACATTAAAATAACATTCCCTTTCTGTTATTTGTTATTCTTTCCCTCTAATTGTACCATTTTTATCAATCATTTGTGAAATTACTGTTCTGGGAGCAAATGCACTTGCAGTCTTACAGAGTGGGTTTTTTTAACTGATAACTTGTTTTGAAATCAAAGACTTCTAAAATGGTTTGGGTTGGAAGGGACTTTAAAGATGGCCTAGTTACAACCCCCCTGCAATAAATAGGCAGGAACACCTTCCACTAGACCAAGTTGCTCAGGGTCCCATCAAGTCTGGCACTGGACACTTTCAGGGATGGTGCATCCACAGCTTCTCTGGGCAATCTGTTCCAATGCCTCACTACCCTTACAGTGAAAAATTTCTCTCTAATATCTAATCTAAACCCGTCCTCTTGCAGTTTAAAACCATTGCTCTGTGTGCTATCACTACATGCCGTTGTAAAAAGTACCTCCCCAGCTCTCTTGTAGGCCCTCTTTAGGTATTGGAAAGTGCTATAAGGTTTCCCCAAGGTATTTTCATGACTAAACAACCCCAACACTCTCAGCCTGTCTTCACAGGAGAGATACTCTTCAGCTTGTTAAAAAAAAAAGAAAAAAATTATGTGGAAAGGTGGTTTTCCCTACTAACCACAGAAACCTGAATCTTCTGAAGAAAATTAGCATTTATCTTTTCCCTGGTATAAATCATTCTAGCCCATTTGCCCAGTTTTCCTAATGGTGAGGTATTGCTAGCAACATCACACTTGCAGGTCAGCCACCCACTTTATGATTATGTTGATGTCAATTTTTTGAAGACTACACTAATTTTTTTTTCAAAGATAATGTTGCCATTCAAGAGCATTTAAAACTACTTAGCTAATTTTCCTACTCTGGTACTAGCTCTCGTTTAGTCTACAGATGCGTTGCTATGGCTGAATATTGCTTAGAGTGTCTAAATATTTGGAAGTAAAACCAGCCATTTTCTTCTGTAGTATAATGAAGTATGGTATAAGATCAAGCGTGATTTTAATTATAAGGTGTCCTTTCTCTTACTCTGCCTGCCTTCCCTGTTTTTTATGCCAACAGCAACTGTTTAATTTGACTTGAAGGAAAGCTGAACAGCTAGCCTGAAGTAGCAGATGAATCATTCTAATATCTGATAACTTTCCCAAATAAAGGCCACTGTCTTCAGGAGCAAATGTCAGTTTCCATCACTTAACAAGCTTATTTGAGCCCACGCTCACACTGAAATATTGAATGCCAATGGTGGGATTTTTAGTGTGTTGACGAACTACTAAGTAGTACAGTGATATTCCTGATTTCCAGACAAAATTCAGCACACAGTCTGTGCCTGATCAAGTGCTGAAGAGTAACAGATATACAACTTATTGAAAAAGCTCCAAACCATTAAATCCCCAAAAGTATAAGGTGCCCCTTGGTAAGCCACCAGCGGTGCCAGCACATCTCCGGCTCTTGTTCTGCTCAGATGCTGGAGAGGTGCCCTTCCTGCAGGAAGCCCTGGCATTGCCCTTACATTTTCAACCAGACACGCAGCTACTTCAAAGAAGTGTCAACTAAAAGTAAGCACTTGGATACAGCATAGACACCTTTTTAACGCTGAGTACCCCATTAAATTGTCAACTTCCTTGAAAACGCCACTCGGAGTGGTGAGAACACAAGAATAGGGGATTAAATTGTCCACTGACCTACGGTGGTAAACCAGGGCTGCCAAAGCCAAGCTCTCAGGGCCGTGATTTAAAGCAGCAGTTGGCTTGCACCCAATCCTCGGAGCCCGGCACACCCCAGCGCGGAGCCATTGAGTGGGCGCCTCCCTACACTCAGGCAGCAAATCCGCTGGGCAGTATCTCCCTCTGGAGGCTCTCCCCAGCTCCTGCCTCCCATCACCAGCCCCGGCTAGGCAGGAGAGTTCACCCCAAACCATCACTCGAATGTCAGACTTGAGAAAACCTGTTTCTTTTAGCTCGTTGTAGCGGATGTCTGGCTCAAAATAGTTATGTTTAGCCTTAAACAAACAAACAAAAAATTCTTAAATTAGTATTTTAGGATTTTTTTTAATCTTTTACCTAGTCTGTGAACCTTTCAGAATGGTAAAATGCTACTTTTTTCTCTAATCCTGGACATTAGATACACACTTTCCCTAAAAGTATGGGGCAGCTGATGGAATTAGATGTAATTAGAAAGTCAAAGTTGAGGATTTAAAAAACAAAATCTAATCAAACACAAGCAAGACAGTTGTCATCACTGTCATAGTACTTACAGTAATTTTCCTTTTAAATTATCCACATGTTTTCACCAACAGAGAGGCTAGTCATTCAAGCCATTTTAATTATATTTTTTATCACGGTCTCATTTTTGTTTGGGTTTCTTCTTTTCACTAGATCTTTGATGGGATCCATACATGCCGGAGTGTCTCATACTGCTCTGAAACTACATTTGGATTATTGCAACTTTCAAAACCTTGAAGACGATCCTAAGAAAACTGAAAAGACGAAGCCACAGTTTTCACAGAGATCCAATAACTTAAGCACTTTTACAGAGCCCTATGGTTTCCCTCATCACAGGGGCAGCAACCTGCCCCCCTCATTTTTTTGAGAGTAACCATGGAGCACTCACATGCATTCAGCTTGACAAATGACTGAAAGAGAAAAATTTCTATTCAGCTTCTAAAATGTCAAGTAAAATGTCAGTCAGCACTGTAATAAAAAAGGAAAACCTAACATAAAAGAGGAGTACTCTGATTAGCATGTTGCTTTCTAATGAATGTCACACAGCAAAATCTCTGGGCTTCAGAAATAATACAGTGGCTGAAAAAAATCACTGTGGTTCATTGGTAACTCAAGAAAGTTCCTTTATGAAGTGAATCTTTCTTTGGGTATTTCTATAATTGGACACATGTTAGAAACAAATTCTCTCTCAAAGGGTAGATATATCTCACTAAAGTCAATGAGACCCTCAGAAGGAAATCTGGCATTCATTGGTCTTCCTCTAGGAAGAAGGGAGAATAAGGGAAAAAAATATTTTTATTTAATGTTGCTTAGTTGATAGAGAGACAGACTTTTCTAGATGGTGATCCAAAGTAATTAAATTAGATGATGAAGGGAGACCTTTCCTGTTGCCACTCAAAACAGAATATCCAAAGAAGACTGGCCATTCTAAAAATCATCCTTTATGAATCTCACAAAATATATCCAGTGGAAGAGTCCCCTGAATATTAATGGAGATGAACATAAAATAAATCCTGCACATCAAAATTTGTCTTGCAAATGGGGAAAGTGAAATTTGAAAAATACATCCTCTATTCTTCTATCAATTATTATTACAACCCTCCACCCAAGGGAAGTCTACTATGGATCAAGGAAACACAACACCAAGGATGCTTCTGATAAAAGGAATTTGTAGTTAAAGAAGACCACTCATGAGATGTGAAATAAAGTATGCCTTGTAATTTCTTTTCAGATACCTCACTACAGAAGTTCCTATCTAACTCCTAATGTCTGCCACCTTTCACACAGTCCTCCAGTAAACTGTTTGTCAATGTTAGTACAAGTGTTTACTGCACTGAAACCAATCTTCTCTTTATCAACACAGTGCTTTGAGAGACACAATATCAAATATTTTATTACATTCTGGACATATTACAATCTCTAGTAATTCTTAGGGGTTTTTATTAAGAAAAATGTATCATTATCTGGTAAGATTTTATCTTTGTAAATTCATGTGTGCTGCTGCTCATTCACTCATACTTCAGATATTCAAAGACATCCTTTTCTACCACTTGTATTACAATTAACCATAGCTAAACACATAACCTACTGAATGGCAATGGTGGGACTCCTTCCTTCAGTATGTTAACGAATTGCATCCTTTCTCACCTACACATTTATTGTCTCTTTTTCTAGCTAAACAGATATTTGCCTTAGGCTGTTTCCCAACTGGTAAAAATTTCCAAAATTCGGATCAGACCATTATTCTGGCATATAGAGTATTTGGACCTAAAGATCATGTGTAATTGATACAATTGTTATGCAGTTCTGCTGGTACATGATTATCTCACCTCTTCATTCTTTTTAATACACCCTGTAAACTTCCCATTTGAATTCTCAATAATTTGGTGTTTATTGCTGTCCTTTTACTGTCCAATATACTGGAATGTCTAAAGTATCCTGAAATTTTTTGGCATCAGTTTCCTTTGAAGTTCAATGGGACATAAATGCTTACTGCCCTTTGCATCTTTTCATAGCTGCACTCACAAAACAGTGTGTATTTATAATATTGCTGGAATAACACCAACCCAGAGGGGCAAGTATCTAACTGCCTTATAGATTAGAGCTACAGTGTCATAAAGAACAGAACTGTAGGATTATCTATCCTACAGTTACATTATCTAACCCTAACATGACACAAATTCCCAAATTATAAAAACACAAAATTTTAAAAGTTAGTATTTTCCTGATACTAACCTTAATTAAATTAGATTTTACAGCTATTGCTATACACTTTTAGAGCTAAAAATGTTAACAAGTACAGGCTGTTGCTATATAAAGAAGAGTCATCAGATATAAAATACCCACGATAGAGAGCTTTAGCTGCAAGTACACAAGCTGCCGAAATGTCATAATGAGACAGGATTTACAGATGCAGTTTTTGGACTCTATCATTGACTGCTTCATACAGGTAAATTCCCACAAAATGTGAAAAATCCATTTTGTGGATTCATTGCTAAACAACGTTTTAGAGTCAGTTCAGAGTTAATCAGAGGTTGAAGCCCTTACAATTGAAGCTCGAAAATTCTATAACTTCCAAAAGACATGCATATTTTTCTGGCAGCTGTGTATGACCAGTATCACTAGTAAATGACAGCTGGAGCACATCAGGAGAGCCTCTACACTGCACCTTGTGCTGCCCAGAGACTAGCCCTCTCACACTTGCTGAGAG
Source organism: Neodrepanis coruscans (assembly GCA_013400695.1). Taxonomy (NCBI): domain Eukaryota; kingdom Metazoa; phylum Chordata; class Aves; order Passeriformes; family Philepittidae; genus Neodrepanis; species Neodrepanis coruscans. Next base: position 5,150 of record VYZS01053139.1, on the reverse strand, counting down.
AACTGTGTTGATTTGAACCAAACTCTGGGAAGTGTCAATTACCAGCAGTCTCATTTTAAATGTATGCTCTTGATCCAAACCAAAATACTAATGTAGATGCTTTTCATTAATTCTACGGGTTGGTACTTAAGTCTATTTATTACAGGTTTTCAATGCTGTTGCTGTGTTATGGTGCTCCAGTTCTTCACACATTTTAGCTTCAGCAAATAAAACAAAATTAAAGCTTTAAAAAAATATTGCTTAACAGTAGGAAACAGAATTCTGAGTACTCTGAAAATTTAGCTTTCTGAGCTTTTGGCTTGAAAGAAGATTTTTTTCTAAAATAAACAAGAAAAGCAGAAACCTTTGCAACTGAACTCAAGCATTTCACAGACCTTGAGAAATACTGCATCAGCTTGGAGTTGCCATCTGTAGACAAATAGAGCTGAGGAAGGGAAAAGGGAACAGAAGCCAAGACAAGCCAAGGGAATGGAAGGCAAGGCCAGGCAAGGCAAGGCCAAGGAAAGCATATCATAGATTATTTGCTTTGAATTCTGTGACATTTGTTGCCTCAACACACTTGATATTATTAAGCTGCCAAGTGCAAGACAATAATCAAAGATCTGTCAGGCAGTTGTGTTACAACCACTGCCTGTTCATGTCCAGTGCCACAGATTCAACTGGGCTGCAGGCCAGAGTTCCTTCTTCAGTCTCCTTAGAGTCTGCTCAAAAAAGGTAAGTATGTTGACATATCCATATAATCTAAACATTCACTGGGATCAAGATCTGATCAGAGAGAGAAAGGGGCTGAGTAGTATCCATCCATTCCCTTATGTCCTAGCACTTCCACATACTCTTATGGTCCACTCTGATTCACTCTGGCTTTGCCACATCCTTGGAACAGCTCTCTCCAGCTGAGCAATGTTCTTTTGCCTCCCCTACAGTCTTCTTCATTTCTTCCAGACTTTAATATAGCAATGGGTACCCCACTGTATCTGTATCAACTTTTCAATGGCTGTTACTAGCTAGCTTGTAGATGCATCAACTGAAGATATTTCAGTGGTTATTTCAACAACAAATGAGTTGTTATTGGCAAGTAAAGAAACAGAAGTTAAACATACTTAGATTATAACATTTTCACATTAAAAGTGAACCTTGGTTAGATGTTATAAACTTAGATCTTGTAACTGACAGTATAATAATTTCCAAAAAAATTATGTAAGAGGATACATGCAAACATACAAGCATAAACACTTTCTATGTCATATGCTTCTGCATGTTCCCACCTGTGTTTTTGTACAAATAATGAATGCATAAGATGCTCATTTCCCCATAAATACAAAAATGACAATGTTTACTGTCAAAATACAGACAGAAAAGTTTACCCAGGAGGTACTCTGCTTTAGGATGGATTCATTTGTTCATGATGCATTCTTATTCTTTATAAACTTTGCAGGAAGCCTAGCAGATAAAAACTGCTCCACTGTGTTCTCATTCTCAGTGATGCTTGTGCAAAAGCAAAATAAAAAAAAATGTATCTTGGCAAGACAGTAAGATACCAACAAAAGCCCAAGGCTATTCTTTTTTCACATAAATTTCAGTGTCAAAATGGTAGGAAAACCAAAATAATTTTCAAGCTGTTACAACATACTGCCAACTGTGAAAAACAGAAAGACAACTATAAACATAATTATTCAAGTGAGTCCTGTTAACTAACAGGAAGATTTTGAAGGGCTAGCACGGAATTTTCTAAACATGTTTTTAATTCTGATAAGCAAGATAGCTAGATAAAAAAGAATTACAGTGATTTTTTCCTTTGCAAAATATCTTACAGAGGTGATATTAACCAGGTTAAACTGGTTCCTAGCAGAATACATGTGGAGGGCAAACGCTGATGTAGTTTTTAACTCCATTTATCTAGGATCTCTGTTAGATGTTTTGTCGAGCAATACCTTCTGAATAAATCTGTTTGGGTTCAAATTCTAACTATCACTTAAGACTTCAATTGGAAATCTGCAGGACTGAAGAATGAATATTTGGTCCTTAGGCATGGAAAAGAAAAGATCATACCTGAAATATTTTTCATTTTGTAACACAAAGAGAAGATTCCCAGAAGATCACTCATGTTGGCACTGGTCTGTAAGCCACTTCAAAAGGTACATGCCTTGCAATAAAAAGGTGCCTACTGCTGTGATGGCACCTGTTACTGTAGCTGCTGCT
>VYZS01053137.1:0-15872 GCA_013400695.1 Neodrepanis coruscans | reverse complement strand
CTGCAGGGCTGAGCTGGTTGTGTAGGCAGTGGTGGTCTCATAATGGACACCTGATATGGTACACATTTTGGGAAGGGCTGAGAATCCCCTGTCTGGAAGTCAAAGCTTTCTGAAGTGGGGCCAAATAATCCTTGTCAAGCACTGAGAAGTGGGAAAAGGGAGCTTCATTGCCAGGTGGACACAAAGGACACCAGGGCCGGAGATGGTGCACATGATACGTTTTGGAGATGAAGGAGCTTGCTGGGCTGTGAGTGCTCTGGAGGATGCTCTAAGGATGATGAGGAAAGAAGGACCAGTGCACATCCCTCCTTCTTCCTTCACTCCTCTCTTCACTAGCACTGTTTTCCCTCCTGAAGAGCTGTGCAGGTGTGAGTGAGATGTCAGAAGGGCTTAAGCCCCAGCATGATGGGCCTGCTGTGTTTTTGTCACTCCAGCTGAGAGGAACCCTGGGACAAGTATTTGTGCCAGCAGCACAGGATGTGCCTCTCACCTGGGATCTCCTTGTGAGCTGGGGCTGTCTCTGTACATGAGTTCTGCCTTTGGTGCAGGCACATGCCATTTGTAGTCTCCTCCATCTGTGATCACTGTCAGGGCTGGCCTGGGGCTGAAGGAAGAGGCTTTTTCTTGTAACCCTGCAGACAGATGAGACTGGCCGCCAGTGGATTTATGAACAGGGATTGGAAGAACACAAGAATCTTCATTCTCATTGCTCCTCCTTGTTTTATGCAAAACACGAACTGTTCCCCTACATGGGAATTGACTCTTGAAGCAAATGTTATGTCGGGGTGTGCATGCCTGACTGTGACTCTTCTACCAAGCTTCTGATTCTGCAGTCCTAGGCCCTTATGTGCTTTAGGAGCTTAGCCCAGTTCAGGAACACAGAAATATGCTTGTGCCCTCACTTCTGACACAGAAACACGAAGAAATCTCTGATACCCACAGCCAGTAAGGGGTACATGAGCAGCAGCCAAGCTAGCCTGAATTCTGTTTCCATACAGATTTGCAGGCTGTAGTTGCTTTGTAAGTCCAGGATGCCTGTCATGTCACTACCACTGCTTCTGTTCTGCTAAAATAGAGACTGTCGATGTGTAGGCACAAATGTCATCTGGACCATCCTGCTATGATTAGAGTAATAGAATCACAACATGTCCTGAGTTGGAAGGGACTCACAAGGATCATCAAAGTCCAACTCCTGGAAAGAAAACCCAGAGCCCACAATATGGTTGACCCTGCCCTGGTGTCTGCTAATGCATGGAGGTTGGCATGGAGGGGCATCATAGCACTGCTTGTCTCAGGTGTCGCTATGCTGGAACAGAGGATCATGCATCTTCTCACAGGGATATGGGCTGTGCTTGACCAGTTGGCTTGTGTGCTTCCCCTGTGTAGATTCAGCTGGTTAGAGCAAAAGGCTACGTGCAGCTATGAGTGCCTGACAGCAAATTGTCTGTGGCCCTGTCTGCCCACTTCTCAGAAGTGGAGGAGTTTAGGCAACTGAAATGAGTGTGGCAGGAGACCTCCACTTGTACCAGTTGTTTTGTTTCCATTCTCACAAACCATAGCATGATTTTGCTGTCAGCATCATCTGCAACAATGTAAGTGCTGGTGCTTTGTTTTCTCAACTGAACTCCTTCAGAAATGCCTTGCCTTTAATCATAGATATAGTGTATTTCTAGGTGTTTCAGTCACAGCCTGTGAGGATTCTGTCTGAGAGGATAAACTTCAAAGATGGGCCAGGGCAAAAATGGAAATGAGAAGGAACTAGGGGCGGGTGCAATCCAATGTCTTACAGAACCATTCCATTTTAAAATCACCACATTTCCATGATGTGATACCCTGGGTTAAACATGTCTGTGAATCCAAGCAGTGGTGACCTGCACAGCAGCTGAAGTTGCTTGGGACATTTTCAGCTACACCAGTGTTACGGCCACAGTTGAGATCAGCTGGTGAAGTGCTTGGCAGTCATGAAGGCAGACAAGATCTCTCTGAGTCAGTGACAAGTCTGGGGACAGAGAGACAGGAAAAGCAAAGAAAACACAACTGATAATATAGAGTGTTTCTGCATTTTGTGACTTTCCTCCATAGCAGGCCCATGAACTACATTTTCCCAGAGGGACAGAAACAAGAAGCTACACTTACAGCTAGGCAGAGGTTTGCAGGGCTGTGGGCAAAAATGTCTTGGAGGCTACATAACAGAGGGTCAGTGGTCTCTACAGGGAGCCCAACGTGGAGTAGCTGCTGCCAGCATTTTTTATCATCACCTCTCGTAGTCAAGGGACAATGTGTATTCCAGGGCATCTTTTCTAGGAGGCTGTTGGGAAGGCTTGTAAAGTGTATTTTTCCCCTTTGTCTTAGCTCCATTTCTTTAAAAGTTGAACACCAGAATCAGAGTTGTTGCTCGGCTCTTCTGAGAGTGGTCAGTTGTGATGCCCACAGCTCTGTGCCTATCTGAGGTCTGCATCATGATCTTCAGCAGCACATGGATTTGGTCCAGGGATATCCTTCTGCTCAGTCTCTTTATGGTGGAGACAGATGTCTGCTTGTTCTGCCTTCTTGGTCTCAGTGTCCTGCCTGTGATAGCAGAGAACTCTAACCTCTTCTCACTGTACTCTGTACCACAGGAAATCCCTGAGTAATGGCAGTTCTTGTGCTAGTCTATGTCTCCCCAGAGGGGCTGGGGCTATAAGGAGAGACCTGCCAGCCATGAGGTTAGTTGTGTGTAAACCCCACTTTCCAGTTATGGCTTTCCAAATTGTCATAAATGCAAAGTAGATCTCATTTTAAGTACCCTGTCAATGGAGATATTACTCCATCTAACACCAGAATCTTTGGTCTCTGAGGTCTGGAATGCTGGACTTCTCTGCTTCTTTTCCTGGTAGACAGTATTGGCAGAAGACCTGGGTCGTGGTGCTGCATATGCCCTTGGAGTATTGCTCATCCCAGGACACCTCTAGTGAGCCTCCACTCTGGTATAAGAGCCCTCTCCCCTCCTGAGGAGCTGTGGGATCTCCTCCCACTCCAGAGTTACTGCTTGTGGTTTCCTGAGTAGGTTTAGGTACTTTTGACTTGAATGGTTTGAGCGTTCTCATCAGGGAGGACTTGCTGAATGACAGGTCACAGCACTTCCATGGGAGTGTGGGAGGTGAAGGAGCCCACAAAGGTGTTTGTACTGCCTGCCCACACTCTGGGCATCAGCAGGACAACAGATGTTGCAGCCAGCAGGTGATGGATTTCAGTGCAGAAATTAACCATTGGTGAACTCTGGCATTAACACAAGTCCCTATATCTTGACTCATCTTACATAGGCACCTTAGCCTGATCGTATGTGTTGGAGATTGATATTGTCTACTCCAGCTCCTTCTTGGGGTCTTCCGCGCTGTGCAAATGGTATGCAAAGAACAGAAGCCTTGGTGATCTGAATCGCAAGGGAAACAGTCAAATACAGAAGACATGTGAGGGGCAAAAAGCAAGAGGTTATGGAAAGAAAAAAAAATCACCTGACAACAGAACCTTCAAGTTTATGATGTCAAAGGGCCTAAGTGTCTGTCTGGGCAGTGGTGACTGGGAAGGGGCACACAGAGACACTGCCAAGTGAGTAGGGAAGGGACTGGGGGTACCTCCTGTCTATACTGCACTGCTAGGGAGACACCTATCTGGAGCATCTGGGATGTGGACAAAGACCACACTGCTGAGTAAGCAGTGGCTGGAAAGAGGCAATGGGAAAACAGATGAAAATCAGAAAAAATTCTCTGTAGTGCAGGTGATTAGGTGAAACAGTTTGAGATGTCCAAGTCCACACAGAGGTGAAAGAGAAAGAAACTCCCTCTAGAGTCACAGGGAATTGCTGGAGTTTACTTTAATGATTTCTAGCCCCACTTCAGCTGTGCTTACTCGCTGGAGTTGTTTTTACCTCAGGGGATAAGTCCAGTGACTGTAATGAGATGAGGCTTTTGAAGGGAATAAGGTTTTGCAGGGTCAGCAAGTACTGATCTGAATTTCTCCTGCTGATGCAAACTGTCCATTGTGATAAGGGTTCTGTTCCAGGGGTTGCAGGGCAGTGTAGGCTGTTTGTCCCATCAGTTCTTTAGCTCCTTGAAAGTGATGGTTTTCTCTCACCACATGGACATTGGCTTTACCTTTTTTTAAAAAGAGTTTGATGTGGACTTTGCTCTCACATTGCAGTGATGACTTCATCTGTGCTATATCCAATGACATCTGTGGCTTGATAGAGGCTCTTTTTTAACTTTTACGTTTCATTGGAAGCTCTTGTTTTAGTCCTTGGATATAATTTCACAGAACACTGGGGGTTTCCTTTTGTTTCGCTCTTTACATTTACCTTTTGTATACCTTACACATTCCATTCTGAATGTGCTGAAGTAGCAGCAGACTCTGGCCATGCTGGCAGTTTGATAAAAGCCATGATGACATCACCCATGGATGATGTATTGACACCAGCAATGACGGTGTCATCTGTGGATGGTGGTGGATGTCTGGAGGTGGAGTTTGACTGCCCCAAGGCATAAAAATAAAATTCTTCAGTGTTCCAAGAACCATCCTCCATCTATAGACTTATTGGTGCTGATCCAGCCATCCCAGACAAGGGGAGCTCAGCAGGCACAGGATTTGTCTTTGAGAGAAAAAAAGAATATTTTGATATTCCCCATGAAATTCTAGGAAAAAATTTCTGCTACAACACCATTAAGATGATGTAGTCTCAGCTTCTGAGAAAGTTTTCTTCATGTCTAATGAAGCATCCAAACTGAGCTGTTCTGATGTTTGAGGACAATGTGTTCACCTGAGTGCTCCTCAGACAGCACAGAGCTCAGACAGTGTTTCGGGGAAGGAAGGACCAGGCTCCTCCTGGCCAGGTCATGAACAACCCTGTGGGCTGAGGTCCTCCTGTAACAAACCCCTTCAGCTGAGTTGGACAGTGGAGCATTCCACGCTCTTAGTTGTCAGTGTGCTTCTCAGTGTCCCTCTGACGCCCTGAGCTGCAAGCTCAGGATGCCTGGGACTGCCTGCATCTCTGACTCTGGGATACAGCTTCCAGCTGATGACCTTTGTGGGGTCCCTGTGCACATGGGCATGGCTGGGTGCATGCCAGTAGCTGGCAGGAGACATGCCAGAAGTGGATGTCCCTGGTGCCCGAGGGGTTTGGAGTGATGGGCTGATTTTGCCCTGGCCGTCAGTGATACTTGCCCATTCGCAGCTCAGTGCAGGAAAACTCCCCCCCAGTGCAGCTGCCCTTTCTGAGTGAGCAGGTTACCAGCTGTCTTGTGTGCATGTCAAGCATATTTGTCACATTTCTACTAATGTAGTCCCCGGAGCCACTATTTTCTAGAGAGCTCTCTGGCTCCAGAGTGATGCCGTGCTGGTTTGCACTGCCTTCAGCAGAGAAGGGATTTTCATGGAGCTGTGTTAATGAAAGCCCAGACTTCCACCACTCCTTAGAGCCTGCTGTAGCTCCAGCTGTTCTCATCAGGAGCTGTCTAGTGCTAAGATACTTTTCGAGGTACAACCTCTTCATATAGGTTTAGCTAAAAATCAGTTTAGGGATAGGCAACTTGACAGATCATCCTGGTGGTGCCAGTACTAGGGCTGGCCAGGATTCTTCTGTGGGAATGCATTTTCCAAAGAAAGAGCAGTTTTGTGGAAAAGCAGGACTTACCAGTTTTGATGGATATTTGTTATAAATGTTAATATAAAATAAAATAGAAAAATCATAAGCCAGACCTTTCTGATTTATCGAGAAATTTGTGGAATCCAAGAAGGAGAAAATACTGAGATGCAGTCACAGTGCATACATATACCTATGTACCTGCACAGAGCATGGATGTATGTGCCTCTAATGCATCTATCACCTATGTGTATACAGAGAGGTGATTTTTTTTTTAATTAGGATGGATAAATTATATTCCTCACAGACTTTCACAATTAGTTTTCCACCTCTGAAATGATGGTAGTGGTCTTTGAGATGACTGAAGAACAAAGAAAAGATTGTTTGGCGTTTTGGTGGTCTACCTGGTTAATGTTGTGACTTTCCTTTCCACAAAACTCTCTTGAGCGAAGTGTTTCTCTGAGAGGAGGGTCATAAGTTCTGTGTCATGTTGTGTGATGGTGGATTTTGCCCCTTTTCCCTCTGTTGGTACATCACCGTTGCTTGTGTTTGTCAGCATACATCTGTGCTGTTAAAACAAATGCTTGAATTTCAGACTTGTTTGGGGAGCTTAGGGGAGCTGCATTGGATCAGCCTTGTATACCTTGGAAGAGAGAGATTTGGCCAGTTGCAGGCAGTGCTTGAAAGTGCAGTGCAGGGGCTATTCCCACATGGAATGTCCAATGCCAAGGCATTAAGTAAATTATTTGGCACCTTTGCGTTATCAGGAGCTCTCCAGGTATTTTGTATTTCTGTGTAAGGCTTTCTCAGCGCCTCCAGAAGTGGTAATGGCTTTCCATCACCTTGTCCCACACTTGCTTTGAATGCTGGGGTGACCACAAGGGTGAGCATGTGAGTCAGCCAGGGTCTCCCTCCTCCTCCCAAGTTTGCTCCTGCAGTAAATAGTTCTACAGGCAGGTCATTTGGCTTCTCCATGGTTGCACAAATTGCAGGCCTGCTACCAGGATTATAAAGGTGAAATCTGCTGTTGATGCAGTTGGTGCAAGATTTGATTCAAGCTTACAGGGATTTTAAAATCAGAATTATTTCTTTGGCTGAAATGACAGCCTCCTGAAATCCTAAATGACAGTGGAAAACCACTTTTTTCTGTTGGTGCTTTGGGAAGCTCTGGAGTTAATATTTTAAGCTTTAATTGCTGTTGTTGCCAACTGGGAAGTTCCTCATGAGCAGACAGTGCAAAATCAGTGAGACATGGAAAACGGAGGTCTCTTGAGACTGGAGGCTTTCTTCAGTTCAGTTTTTGTCTGCTATGGTCTTTGTGTGTACTTCTTGCATCAAGGGTTGTTCATTGCTGGAGATGGTTGTGAAATATTCATCAAATCTTGCCCATTTTGGCCTATTTTGGCATTTGCAGAATAGTTCCATTGTGGTTTGTTGGTACAAGACATGGTGACTGCATTTTACAGTTTGTGTGGCTTTTAGTTAATTACATGAATAGTAATACTGGTCATACTGAGTATGCAGGAGTATTGGATTCATACCTACAGGCTGTCTGTATCTCCTGGGTGTGCCAGAAGTTGAGAAGAACCCCTTCACAAATTTGTCCTGGCATACTGATGAGGATGTGATTGAATCAGGGAGAACTGCAGTACTTACAAAGGGCAGAGGTTTACTCTCTGAGTGCTGTGAGGGAGCACAAACCTCAGGGTAGGTCTTGCTCTGCCATGGGGCTGCAGACAGATACAGAGGAAGACAGGTTTTTCAGCATGTGTGCACTGGCTCAAGTGTAGCTGGTGTGCATAGGACATGGCAAGGTGCCACCAAGCCCCTGGTGCTTAGGCTGTGCCCCCTGAGGCACAGGCAGCCTGGGCCTGTTCAGTGGCTCTCTGAGGCCCCAGACATCTAGCAGCCCAGGCAGAGGAGCAACAGGCACCAGCAATCACCATGAGCTTTGGAACATTCAGATGTGCTGCAAATAGCCAAATCCCTCTTCTTATTCTTGTTCTGCTTGAGCAGACTTTGCAGATGGAAAAAGAAGACTACTTTGGAAAATCTAAAGGTAAGTGTCCCTGCCTACTCCAATAACATGTATATGTGTCTAATAGATAAATTATTGCACTGGTGTTTTGCTTCCACAAGAAGACCAATTTCAACTTATTTCCATGAATATAAATTCATGGACTCATAGAACAGCAGAATGGTTTGCATGAAAAGGGCTCCTAGAAGGGCCATCTAGATCAGCCCCCCTGCCATGAGGAGGATCAGCTTCCACTAACATCAGATATTCTATTAGACATTAAACAAAACCCTTTCTGTTCTCTCAGTACTACCTCTGGGTAGTCTGCCTCAGGTGGTCCCTCTGCACTCCAATTCTCCTGTTGTGACAGGAGCAAGCATAGCACTCATTGCACCTCACTGGCAGTGCTGGAGTAATTTTGCTTGAGCTTGGAGTCAGTTTCAGAGCTGTGGCCTTTGCTGTTTCCATTTTCTTTATGAACCTCATCTGTGATGGCTGCAGTGTACAAGGAGGTGCCTCCATAGCTCCTTCCTCATTCTTGTGGGTTCTTGCTTCTGGGCCAGCGACTGTCCATGTGATGATGTCCATGACTTCAGAGATGGTAAGAGCAGTTGGTCTTCTGAAAGCAACTAACATCTTGTCTTTTGTAGATTACTATAAGACTGGAGTGTGGAGTTTCCCAATGTTTTAACTCATCTGAGATTCCACTAAGAGAGATACCTGTAGTCAACATACACTTGTGGTAATTCCTGTTAGCTTATGACTCTAGGAGGAGGCTGGTTTTCATTTACTGCTGCAGATCCACATTATGGGTGGAGTTTAGAAAATAAGGATCCTCAGCTGAGGTGCCTTGTGCTGAAAGAAAATCCATTTAAAAATCTCTTATCAGCTGGGCACTGATGCAGCTGATCTGGCTGATTTGAGCATCAGAGACTGATTGGAAATCAGGGACTAACAGTGAAATGTGATTGCCTTCTGATCACATGGTCACTCCATCTTCATAAATCTGCTTCTCTGTAGTGCCACAGTGAAATATCTGCAGGCTGTATCCACTGCTCTCTGATTTTATTTGGTCTTGAGTTGGACTGTGCATCTGTCACTAGACATCATCAGGTCTTTATTTGTTCAGAAACTTCCTGCAGCCCTGTCAGTATGGTACCTCAACATCTTGAAAACAGGCTCAGAGCAAGGTAAAAGATGTCCCTTATAGGCCTTAGAATCACAGAATCACAGAATGGTTTGGGTTGGAAGGGACCTTTAAAGGCCATCTAGTTTTACCCACCCTGTCGTGGGAAGGGACACTTCACTAGAACAGGACTTCAGAGATGCTCATAAACAGAGCAAGCCAAGAGCTATAGATGCTGCTTTTGTGGTAATGAGGACATCGTGAGGGAAGGTGGTTACATGTCAAATGAACTTACAGTAAAAAAAAAAAAGATGAAGAAAGCAAACTTGCAGTGAAAAGACAGTAAACCTTGCTTTGGTTGAGAAGTGGCCATATCTGCCACACAGCAGAGCTTCATTTCTCCTCATTTCAGCAGTAACTGCTGGGATACTGGATTTTGCCTGGTGGGCTCGGTGTGAGTGGGCACTGCTTTTTTGCCCACACCACTGCATCTAATGGCTATGATATATCTTCTCTCATTTGGTGCATCATGAGGGAGGCAAGGCATAGCCTTAAGGGAGAGCTGTGAGCAGTTGGTGCAGAAGTGTTCACGTCAAAGATTTTGTGGTGGCTGAACATTTGAAGTGAAGACACCAGAATGTCTTTTATGGGCTAAACATGCTTCAGTCTCTCACCTTATAATTCTGAGCAATTACTGTTGGACTTCTTGGTCAAGGTATTCTTTCTGATTTCACTTTTCTTGCAATACACTTTTCTGTAACTGCTGTCTCTGGGACATTTGATGTCAGATCATTCTTTGGGAGGTTTCACAATGAAAAGTTGCTTTGGGGCATGTTGGACTGCAGCTGCCAGAGTGCCTTGAATATGGTTCCTTTGAGTTACACAGATTGGTGGTAGAGGCTTTTAAAAACTCAGACCCTTCGGAAGTGGTTCTGGTTTCTTAGTGGTCTGATATCAGGGCTCAGAGTACCTGACAGCAGGCAGCTGGTCTGATATCTTGCATGTTGATTGGGAAACCTTCAGCGATACCTCCTGGCTTGGGGTCAGAGTGGGTGGATGAGCATGTTCCTGCTCCCTTTAGTCAGCCTCTCCTGGGCTGGAGGTGAAGAGAAAACCCCAAACCCACTGGCAAGATCATCTCTGGCTCAGAGATCATGTTTGCTATCTCCTGTGACTGGGGAGAGCTCAGGAGCCTCCTGCTGTGTCAACTAGGCTCCTCTGCATTTCCTTCCATCTGCCTGTAATGGATTTTACACCTGAGCGGTTATTTTTGGTGGTACAATTCCTACCTGTCCCAAATGGGACATTTTGTCTCTTGTTACAATTCACAGAGCTAGACGGGGATGCTGGTTTCATGCTGTGCGGCATCGACACATGATGCCCTTGTAAACATTGCTGTCAGCAGTGGCAATTCCATCTCTATTGTCCCAACAAGATTTCATGCTTGACAGTGCCTGACTTTTTTGTCCGTAAGTTGACTAATAAGAAATAGTCATGTAGTGGGCTTATCCTTCTCTGACTCCTTGCATTTGCAGTTGCTTCCCTGAGAATGGGCACCTAGCTGTTCTCTCCCCATTCTCCCCTGGGTTTCCTCCCAGGAAAAAGACAGGAGGTGGCATTCCTGCAATAGCGAGGTTTTTTTTGGCACAGCAAAGCCTGTGTTTTCCTGCCTAACCCTAGCTGGGGGACAAAGAACAGTCCCCACCCATCATGGCCTTGGATGGTAACAGGGAGAGGCCCAGGACCGTTGCAGCTACTCAGTGAAGGGAGGAGCATAACTGTAGGACTGCTTGAATCTGGGGAAGGTTATTTTGGAACTGTTTAGGTGTCTGGCTTTGAGATCTGGATTTTTGGAACTGTTCAGTTTGCCTATTTTCCCTCTTGTACACAAAAGTGGTTCTTGTTACAGAGTCATTTGATGCCAGGTGGTTTGACCACCACAGCACTTTATGGAATCAATTTACTATAAAGAGGAATGTGAGGATGCTGAAATCTGTCCATGATTCTTTGTGAAGTTAGTGTCCAATGTGTCAAATTAGTGTAAACTTCTGTAACTTCCTGGTCTTTTCCCCACACACCCAGTCACACTTCCAGGGCCCAGTCACAGCTGAGGCCAATTCCTGAGAATACTTCCTCCTAGAATGTCTTGGATGAAAATGGAGCTGTTGCATCACTGATTTGGCTCCAGAGTGTGAAACTGGTGTCACTCCATCACTCATAGAAGTGAAAAATTTGTTTGGCAGTGGAGTATCCATGGGTGGTTCCCCTGGCCACCACTGGGGGCAGAACCTCTGGCTCATTATGGTCACCAAGGATGCATTCCCAACAGGCTTCCTGAGATGCTCATGTCGTCTATCTTGCCCCTCTCTTGAAGACTTCCACTTCCTGTGGAGGCTGCAGTGGAAATGGTGGTCAGGGGAAGCTGGGCATGGGTTGGGGGCTGCCCTCACATACGGCCACCACTCAGAGTGAGCCCCTCAGACAACAAAGGAAGTGATGATCTCCAGACAAGCCAGTCCCATTCAATGGAAACTGTTGACACTGTCCTCACTTCAGGAGAGACAAATCTTGTGCAAGCTGTGACTTCAGCATTGCCTTGCCATGGTACCACACCTGCTGTGCACCCGTTTGTCTCCTTGGAGACAAAAACAAACCAAAATCGTTAATATCTGCTCTGTTTTGTGGCTTGCCCAGCTGGGAGGCTTTCCTCACCTCTGATATTTAAAAAAAATAATGGTGCTGCTTGAATTTGCTTCCTGATGTCCATGCTGAGTTTGTAAGCCAGTCACATCTAACCAGTCACCACAAAATTGATTCTGGAGCCTTCTGCTTAGAAACCTGCAAGGTACATCCCAGGCAATCATGTTATCTCCATCAGGCATTGAATGAACCAGTCAATAATCTCCATTGCAAAGAGTGAAGAGGTCTTTCCTACTACCCCTGATTTTTTTTTTATTAAGAGCATCTCCACATAGGTAGTAGTTATATAGATAGGCAGATGGAATATAGACGGTCACTACGCATGTGTATACACAGAGTATATATGTGTATATTTGTGAAGAGACACACATAGGGTTGTGCACACTGATGTGTTCCTTGTAGCTCGTTCTCTTCCTTTCAGACCATCTCTTTCAAACACATTTGCCCAGGTTTTTAAACCAGCCTTAGCCAAACTTGTGGGGTTGATTGCCAAATCTGTGACAGTCGCCCTGGTAGCTGGCAAGCCCAGAATAAACTCACCTGTGATTTTCAAAGGTGCCAAAGAACTTTTGGATGCATTACAGATAGTATGTAACAGCTAAGACTTGGCTTCATTACAGTGTGTTCAGTGCTCGGCTGGAAGAAGGTGCACGTGTGCCAGTGTGTCTGCTCTCATGCTCTGCATCCATTCTTGGGCCCAGCATGTGAGTGCAGCACCAGGGAGTGATGGAGATACAGCATAAGGTCTTCTGCCTCCAGAGAGATTTTAGCTTATTTTCCTAGGGCTAGTGCTCTGCCTGGCTTTTCTCTTGGTGACCCCACATGTTCTGTGTAAAGTCGGAAGTGGGAAGTGTGTGGGTGGGACTGGAAGAGTTTGATCCATTGCTGTGCCTCTGGGTCACGTGTGCTCTGCACTTGAGGGACTTCCCCTCTTTATCACTGGTTGGCATTCACCCGTTCATCCTTATTGCATTTCTGCTCAACTTTACCCTGCTGGCCTCCCTCCAGATCCCACTGCTACTGTTGGTCTCTGGCTGCTGGGAATTTGATCACTGATGCTCACCTCAAGCCCTAGAGCCCATTAGTGTGATGTGGCATCATTCCCTCTCCCTCTCCATGCAGGCACAGGCAGAGGTGCGCTGCAGGCACTAGGATGTTGTGATGGGTTGTATGTTTGTTTTTGAACTGTGATGCTTTCATGTCTTGTGCTGGCAGTCTTTACTGTTTCTGGAAGGTTGAAGCAGGGGCTATCTTACCCATTGCTTTGGTGTAGGTGCCAGCAGATGCCATGCCTTGGTTAGACTTTTCCCTAGGTCAGAAGAGACCAAGTGCTGCTCGGGTGGTGAGTGTGCACATGTGAGAAGTGAGGAGAACCCACCTGCAGCTGCCAGACATGTTCCTGCTCCTTATGCTCACCATGTGTCAAAGCCTACTTGTGCAGCTTTTTGTCATGGGAATAGCTTACAATCTCTGGCAGCTCTGACCACCCCATCACCTCCTGA
This sequence comes from Neodrepanis coruscans, assembly GCA_013400695.1. Lineage (NCBI taxonomy): Eukaryota > Metazoa > Chordata > Aves > Passeriformes > Philepittidae > Neodrepanis > Neodrepanis coruscans. The sequence continues at coordinate 2,913 of VYZS01053137.1, read as the reverse complement.
CACACAGCTGTCAGGGGGCAGCAGCCTGAGCTAATGAGGGCCTCTGCCAGTGGGATAAGCAGAGATCTGCATCAGCAGATGATGAGCATTGTGGGAAAGGAGGTGGTTGCAGCAGGAGGGAACGGGCTGGGCACATCCTGTGAGATCTGAAACCTGTTCATCTGGTGGATACTGGCAGCTGTTAAAAACAAATCATATATGGCAATACCAGATACAATTGCACTGTGATGGCAGACGTCCTGAGAAGTCCTGATGGGCTGCCGATAGCTGGTTGAAACAAATTGCCCACTGCTGTGATACCTCAGCTCCCAATAACAGAGGGCAAATGGCCTTCTAGAGCGAGATATAGATTTTCCTTTGAGATATGGAAAGGGAAATAAACTAAATTATGTCTGAACATAGGGTTCTCTCTCGCTCTCTCTAAGAAAAAGAAGGGGAGAGACAAAAAAAGAAGGGAAATGGGGGAAAGAGAAAGAGACATAAAATAAGCTTCAGCAGGCATTTGCAATTTAATTGATATTTGGCGGCAGGAAGCCAATCAGTATAAGTAAATTGACGTTATAAGATAAAAATAATTGCCTAATGGGATGCCTTCCCCTACGGCTGTGGCAGGCCAAATAAATACAGCATCGCGTGTCAAAGCAGCGTGGTGGCCGTTCCTGGGCACAGCCCGCCAGCAGGGCTCGGCGTGGGCTGCGGATCATTTTTATGGCATCTGTCTCTGCTCCCTGAGAGCAGGCAATGAGGGGTTGCACATTGATTGCTGCTCCAGCCAACGGTGGCTGAGAGAAAGGCTGTAATTAATGACTTTATTTGCTGGAGCAGTGCTGAGAACAATCGAGTGTGTTATGGTAATGACTGGTGCCTATGTTCTGGTGGCATGGGGAGATACCGGAGCTGGTGGGCAGCCCCCAGTCACAGGCTGGGAGCCAGGCAAAGGGCACAATGGCAGACAGGAGTTGTCAGCGCTTTAGGGGCTTAGCTGGTACAAGTGGGCATCAGGGTGATGATGCCAGGTACAGGGTGCCAGAAATGTGTTCCTGGTTCATGCCAGTGGTGGTAGCAGAGCAGACCCTTGGTCATTGGCTACCACAATACATTCAGGGAGAGTGAAATTGGCATGGATGATAGTAGAGCGATCACTCATTTCCTACTGCGGGGGTTAATGACCTCCCTGTCCAAGCCGCTGTCCACTGCCCTTGGGCAGAGTTACACATTGCAAGTTTTCTTTTTTTTTTTCCCCCCTAAAATCTCTTTCAGAGGTTTTACCNCTGTGAGGGTGGGAAGGCCCTGGCACAGGTTGCCCAGGGAAGCTGTGGCTGCCCCATCCTTAGAAGTGCTCAAGGCCAGGTTGGATGGGGCTTGGAGGAACCTGTTCTAGTAGAACGTGTCCCTGCCCATTGCATGGAGGTGGGACAAGATCAGCTTTAAGGTCCCTTTCAATCCAAGCAATCTGTGATTCTATGATAGGATGAGAGGAAACAGCCTCCAGTTGTATCAGAGGAAGTTTAGACTGGATATTAGGAAAAAATTCCTTGCCGAAAGGGTTGTCAAACATTGGAACAGGTCCTACCCAGGACAGTGGTGGAGACATCATCCATGGCGGGATTTAAACAATGTGCAGGCATGGTGCTTAGGGACATGATTTAGTAGTGGTCTTGGCAGTGCTGGGGTAATGGTTGGACTTGGTGATCTTAGAGGGCTTTTTCAGCATAATTGAATTTGTGATTCTATGATTTAAGACAATTAATTTATATTTAAGTGCTAAAATGATTTTGAACAGTAAAGCTAAAATAACTTTAATTTTAAAGCCTCAGGATGAAGTTTCTCAACATGTTCAGGATTTTCCCCAGTAGAGCTTTGTGTCACACAGTTCTTCAGAAATGATATCTGCTTGCGAATGAGATTCAGTTTCAACCCCTGCTTTCTTCTATTAAAAAAAAACCTATTAAAAAAAGTATAATAATTTCCCAGTTGCTGCAGCTTTGCAGCACGGTCAGAGTCACATTCTCTGTGCCACCAAGCAAACAGAGAGAGGCAAGACATATGTTTGCCATGCTGGGCTTCCTTCCCAACCACTGAGCTATAGAAACCACTGTTTCATCAACAGCTGGCTGTTGGGAGCAGAGAGGGAACACATGAGGTCAGTCTCAGGTGCTGGTGAGGTGAAGCTCATCCCAGTATCTTTGTCTCAACTGAAGCTGCAGGAATGGGCTCTCCAGCTCAAGAGATCTTCGGAAGAATTTCTGTGATGCAGACCAAAAATCGATCCCCTCAACCTCCCATTGAATGAAAGCAGGTTTTGAAATAACACAAATATGTGCAGGGAGACTTTCCCACATTTGCTTAATAGGTGCATCTGTGTGATAAGCACAGCATCAAGGGAGTTGTACTGTAGATCACTGAGTTTACTGCAGGATAAATAATTAATGTTTAGATGACACTAATTAATTACAACAATTAACAAAGAGCTGCACTGTTTTTCCTTAAAAGTAAAATCTTGGCTGTTTAATTTTGTTCTGCCTCCAGTGCGCCAGAACATTTAAGGCAGAACCATAAAATACAAGCATATACAGAGACACAACATTTTTGCTGGCTCACCAATTGCCTTTTTCGTATAGAACCCTACAACACCAGGCCAGAAAGGAGCTCAAGGATCATCTGGTGTAACGTTTCTTGGTAAAATCACTGTCTCGACAAGACAGTCCAGCACTCTGTGCAACCAAATCCTAAAATTGCTCAGCTTTTGACTCCTTGTAAAAAGGGGATGCTTCATCTCCCACTTTTAATACAGAAACATAGCAATAAGGTCTTCTCCAAGCTTTCTCTTTTAAAGGCTGAACAAACTTGGGTCACTCAGCCTTTCCTCGTGGCAGCTTTCCACCTCTTGGATCATCTTTGTGGCCCTCCTCT
>VYZS01053090.1:0-15498 GCA_013400695.1 Neodrepanis coruscans | reverse complement strand
TGGACTTGATGATTTTAAAGGTCGTTTCTGACCTAAATGAGCCTAAAATTCCATGATTTTATGTCCATGCTCTGGGGTGGGGTTTCAAACCAGCCCTGGGGACAGGTCCTGTGTGGGCTGTCAGATGGGCCAAGGATGTCTGTGACCTCCAGCCACCCTGTGGTGGCTTCTGTGACCACAGCAGATCACAGGGACTGCAGACAAGCCCCTGCTCCTGGTAGCCCTTCCCAGCACAGGCAGGTTGGAGGGGGGAGAAGAGCTGTGCTTGCTGTTCTTGGGGACAGCAGCTGAAATTCATCTCTTTGGTACCAAACTAACACCTCAAGAGGCACTATTAGAAGATGGATCATCGGGTATTTCATTCCTAAATCTCCCTTTCCTCCTCTCCACTGCTCTTTCAAACACACTCTTTGCATTTCTGTCTCTCAGCTCTTCTCTCCTCCCCAGCATCCCCTCCAACCTTTTTTTTCCTCTGAAATACCCTCAGTTGTGGCACTGAGATAAAGGCACACACTTGCAAAAGATGCAGATGTCCTTCATTCAGTCTTGCCTTCCAGCTGGCTGCCAGAACCTCCTACTCCAGCCCCTCTGAGGGAGGATTGTGTCAGTGCCACAGAAAGCCCTGCTTCAGTCAGGAGCATTTTGCTGGCTCACGTTTCAATTTCTCTTTCCTCTGCATCCCAAACAGTCAAATATTTGCCTTTCCTTGCAGCACCTCTTTGTACAAATAAGGAGGAGGGGGAGAAGAAAATGATCTCAGCTCACCCAGCCCATCTGTCCTCTATATCAGTGCAGATCTCATTAAAAGGGAGGAAACAATTAAAGAAGAGGGAATAACTGTGCTGGTGCTGCTCTACTGTTTACTCATGTTCCCAGATATTTCTCTGCTCGGGTTAGTGCTCTCCTGCACTGGCTGTATCCCAGGGGATTCCTCCTTTTGGAGTACTGTCTACATGGAAACTTCAAGCCTGCAGCAGGCAGGAGCTGATCTTTGCACTGCAAGGGTGATCAGGGATGGAGACCCAGCTGCCCTGAGCTTTTCTGGGCACCACTCTCCTTTTTTCCCCTGGATTTTTTCATAGTGACTCTTGACACACTCATCCCCCTCCACTGCTGCAAAATCCAGAGCTGGTAAGGAGACAGGTTGGGCTTAAAACCTGCAGACCTGTGCTTAGAGGATCTCTGAGCCTTTTTAAACCACAAAAAAAGTGCCCAATACCGTCACTTCTGTGGGCAGCTCCTTTATACTCTGAGGTTGTGGTGTTCAGGTACCAAAGCCCATAAACCAGAGGTGTAGCTGGTTTGGATCAGCAAGTTCCCCTGCACAAAGCCATGGCTCTCCATCCAGTTCCTACAGGATGAGTGTCAGCATCCCAAGAACCTTTCCTGGCCCATCAGTTGGGCCAATCCTTATCATGGCAGGGGCCAAGTGGGCACAGGATTTCTGTGGGAAAGGATGAAGGCAGCCTGTTCTTTTCAGGATCTCATTTTATGGGTTCTTCTTCACCCTGGGCCCCACTTTTTAGCTTCTGACATCAGTGTAAGGTTTTCCTGAGTGAGATTTCATTGAGTTGCCACCAGTGGAGCCACCCTGCTGTGTTTCTCTTATCCCCTCCTTGAATTTCCAGAACCCCAGAGGAATGTGTAGTAGCCCAGAAGTCAGGAGGTTTTTAAGGGCTCCCAAAGCTCAAATTCAGGCTGGGAGTTGTCTCTGTTACATGTGCCTGGGCCAGTACTCAGCCACCACAGCCAGGAGCAGCCATTCCCTGCTTCACCACCACGGTTTCATCCCTGAGATGAAGTTAGTCCTGCTCTCCTTCCTTCCCAAAGGATGTCTGAGCTGGGGAGATGAGATATGGAAAACATCAGAGCTGCTCTGACTATTGAAACTGCAGCTTCCAACTCAAGGGAAAAACAACCCCAGGTGAATCCCCTTCTCCTCCTCTTCCTGCATCCTTTTGCCCCAGCAAAGCAACCTTGAGCAGGCATTTTGCTGCAGGGATTGAAGGGAGGCAGGGAAGGGGGTTGCAACTCCAGACAAAACCTGGTTAATTCAGCATGGAAAGGCTTTTTTGTCTCCTGGTTGTTCCCCTGTCAAGGGAAAAGTGTTCTCCTTCCCCTCTCCATTTGTATTCCAAGCTCATTTGCTGCAGTGGGTGCTGTGTGGCTGCCAGCCAGGCTGGGAAGCACATCTGCATCATGATGTATTCACAAACCCGGGTCTCCAAATCAATTACTGACCTTCTGCTGCTCCAGAAATCGCTCAGGATGGATTTGCATGTTGGATGTGGGGAGAGAGAGTGGCTCAACCTCGTTTTCTGCTTCTGTGGCTTCCTCAGAGGCAGAACTGTGATTTATTTGGTGGGTCTGATTAATTGTGTCTTGTAGAATTTCTCCATTTTTCCTGATTTTCCTTCTCCTGGTATCAGTTCTGATGGTTGGTGCAGAAGCTGCTTTGGGAGTGTTTGTTTTATTCCTACAACACTTATGAATGAGGCTGATTGTGTATCCCATTGTCACCCCCCACCCTCCCCCTTCCCTCCAGACAGCTTTGGAACCTCCTCATCCCTGCCAGATTGGGCAGAGCACTGAACCTCAGGGATGTCACATTCCCACGAATGTTTCTCAAGAGCTTTTCCATCAGTGTGTTTGTCCAGAAGAGACTGAGAGAGTTGGGTTGTTCAGCCTGGAGAAGAGAAGGCTCCAGGGAAACCTCAGAGCCCCTTCCAGAGACTAAAGGGGCTCCAGGAGAGCTGGAGAGAGACTCTGAACAAGGGTCTGGAGGGACAGGACACAGGGAATGGCTTCCCACTGCAAGAGGGCAGGGAGAGATGGGATATTGGGAAGGAATTGTTCCCTGTGAGAGTGGTGAGGCCCTGGCACATGTTGCCCAGAGAAGCTGTGGCTGCCCCATCCCTGGGAGTGTCCAAGGCCAGGCTGGATGGAGCTTGGAGCAGCCTGGTCTAGTGGAAGGTGTCCCTGCCCATGGCAGGGGGGGTTGAAATGAGATGAATCTTTAAGGTCCCTTCCAACCTAAATGATTCCATGTTTCTAGGATTGTAGCACATACTGGAGACTAACTACATCCATGCCAGGGAACCAGTGTCTGGACTTGTCTTCTGTCCCAAGGTACCTGTGGCTGTATCAAGTGGCCCTGAAGGAGGTGGATATGACAATTTCAGACCTATCTTTCCCCAAATCCTAGCGAGAAAGTAATGAAACCATCAGGGAACCAGTTTAAAATTGATAACATGAATTAGTTCTTGACACGGTGGGCATCAGAAAGTATGAGGATGCTGGGAAAAGAGTGAGGAATAGCATCAAGGCCACAAATGGATGTTAAAGACTAGGCTGGGGTGTCCTCCTTGATGTTCCTGACTCCAGGGGTGAGGATGCTCTCAAAGACTTGCCCATGGAGAGGTGCTGCATTCATAAGTTCTCCCTAAAAAGCCTCTTTTGGGGAAGGGTGGATGCAAGGGACCTTGCTGTGACCCCTGGAGAGATTTCCCATGTCCACTCCTGCTTGTGCCACCCAGATCCTCTTGGGACTGATGCCCCTCTGTCCAAAGGGCTGTGGGAACAAATCCTGAGGGAGCCCATGGTCTGGCTGGGATGCAGAGCAGGGGATGGGGGGAAGGCAGAGATGTGTCACAGTGCCCAGAAATCCTGCAGGGATAGAGAGCTTGGAAAACAGAGGAAGCTGAGGTCTCAGGGGGAGGTATTTCCCCCCTGGGAGCAGCATTCCATCTCTGTGTGAGTCACGTGCAGAGCAGAGCTGGGAGCACTCGAGAGCAGAGCGTTGGTGTTTGCTGAGCCGTGAACAGGCTGGTGCTGTTTGTCTCAATAAACTGGTTATTAATTCTTGCAGCCAGGAAGGGATGATTTTGCATTTTCTTGGCAGTATCATGTGCTGGCAGGAAAGGCAAGGCAGAAATGTTGGCTCTTCCCTCATTTAGAGAGGACAGGGATACCCAGCCAGAGCCAGGATCTGCTCAACCATCCTCAGAGACACTGAGGCAGCACCTGGGGGGGTGTTGTGGTCATGGCCAACACTCAGACCTGGTGTAGTAGACCAGGTGTAGTCTGGTCTTTTCAGGGCAAAAACAAACAGCCAGGAAAGAAATGCAGACCTGTGCTCATTCAGAAATCCCTGTACATACAAACAAACATGCCCACGCACACAGTGTCAAATAAATAAGTAAATACAGGAAGGTTTCTTCAGTTCTCTGAGGGTTTTACCCTCAGATTGCTGCTGGAGATCAGAGCATCTTCTGAATAATGTCAGTACTTGGCTCACAGTCCCTACAGGCACCAGGGGAGCTTGGGAGCTGCTCCATTCCTCAGATAAAAGATCAGCTTTGGAGGAGGACTTTGGGATTTGATTATTTCAGTATCTGTTAAATCCTTTCCTTCTTTTCACCATTGCCTGGGGCTTAAGGGAGATGGGAGGGTAGTGGAAAATTCCCCCATCAGGTGAATTTTGGTGGAGGGGGGGAACTGCAGTGTGGATTTGGGAGAAAGGGGAAAATACTACAGGAATCAAAGCACAGGAGGATCCCTGAAGCTTCGTGGTGGTCCCATCCCAAGGGGTGGTGGGGAATCTTCTGTCTCATCAGTGCTGCTGCACTCAGAGCTCAAACTGAGCTAACTGGGAGAGCTCAAAAACATCACTGAGATTCTCCCCTGCACTGAGATATTTCCCCCCTGCAGCTGTTCCTCCAAGGCATTTCATAGAATCATGGAGTGGTTTGAGTAGGAAGGGATCTTAAAGACCATCTCATTCCACCCCCTGCCATGGGCAGGGACACCTTCCACTATCCCAAGTTGCTCCAAGCCCCATCCAACCTGGCCTTGAACACTTCCAGGGATGGGGCAGCTTCTCTGGGCAACCTGTGCCAGGGCCTCCCCACCCTCACAGCCAAGAATTTCGTGCTAATATCTAATCTAAATCTACTCTCCTTCAGTTTAAGGCTATTCCCCTTTGTCCAAAGGCCCTTTCAATCTCTCTTGTACCTTTTAGGCTCCCTGGAGCCTTCTCTTCTCCATCTTTAACAATCCCAGTCTGAGGTAGCAGGACATTCCTGGGATTACCTGAGCCTGCTCAAGCAACTGCTGAGCCTCAGAGAGACAAGCAAAAAGCAGAGGTGGCTGGTGCCAAAAGTAGACTGTGGAGGAGGAACCTTCCTGGCTTTTCACGGAACATTTTCAAGGATTACAATTTCCACCAGCACCTTTGAAGACGGGGGCAGGAAAAGATCCGATAAAGCCTCTCTGCTGGCAGAGATGAAGGAAGGCAGAGGATTCACTAAAAGGGCTTCTGAACCCCCAGCAACCTTTGAAAAATATTCTTTGATCAGAAAAAAGGCAATGGATGAATATTTGCAGGATTCACATTTGTGTCCCACATTTCCAAGGCTGCTTTACCTCTTTACACAAGACTCCCAGATAATCCCATAACCCTTGTTTTTTGTTCCCAAATCCATTTTATCTCAGGTGCAATTTTTCACTGCCTTCTCCCCTCTGTCTCTTACCCATCCTTGCCTTCCTGGCTGTGGATACACCATGTCTTGGCTTTGTTTGGAGAGTTACAGGTGCTGAGCAAGAGGGCAGAGACACTGACCAGCTGCTCTGGATGTGCTCTAGGGAATATGAACAATCTGAGTCATTGCCTCCCCTGTCCTCCCTTCAGTGCCAACAGTGGAGCATCTCCTGTCCTCCAGCCAGCAACAAGTTTTACTTAAAACCTCCAAAAACCAACAGTCTTTGAAGCCTGCATCCCTACATCAGACATGACTGTGATTTGTCACCTATGTTGAGGTGACAAACCTTGCAGACAAGCAGGTGAAAAAAGCCCGCAGGTCCTGCAAGCCCCTTTCTTTAGAAACCCCCCCAAACCAGCTTTGATCTGGCTGTTGGCTCTGGTGTGGTTTCATTTCCTCCCAATGTTTCTATGTAAACACTAATCAGTCCAAATTATTCAAATCACAACTGTCGAGCGTGGAAGTCGCATTAATGAGGAGAAATAGGGAACAGATTGGTAGAGCAGAACATGTCCTTTGGCTGGAGGTTGGTGGCTCCCATCCAACACATGCAATTCACACCCCTTCCTCCTCCATATCCCTTGGAAATCTCTCTTGCTGGGAGAGAGTTCTGGGACATGTTGTCCAGCCCCAGGGCTCCAGGCTGGCTGAACACTGAAGGATGTTTCCCATGGAGAATCTAAGCACCTGGGGGTCTGACTCCAACACGAGATGTCCCTCGTGTTGGAGAGACTGGAAGGACTAGACAGAATCATTGAATGGTTTGGGTTGGAAGGGACCTTAAGGACCTTAAAGACACCTTCCACTATCCCAGGCTGCTCCAAGCCCCATCCAACCTGGCCTTGGGCACTTCCAGGGATGGGGCAGCCACAGCTTCTCTGGGCAACCTGTGCCAGGGCCTCACCACCTTCACAGACAATTTCTTCCCAATATCCCATCTAACCCTGCCTTCTGTCAGTCTGTAGCCATTCCCTGTGTCCTGTCCCTCCAGGCCCTTGTTCCAAGTCCCTCTCCAGCTCTTCTGGAGCCCCTTTAGGCTCTGGAAGGGGCTCCCAGTTCTCCCTGGATCCTTCTCTTCTCCAGGTGAACACCTCCAGCTCTCAGCACGTCTCCAAAGCCCAGGCCCTCTGAAGACCATGGCAAAGACCATTTCCCTACCAAATCTGGGAATACCGTGTTTGCAGAGCTGCATCCATCTCCTTTTCTCCCTGCCTGTCTCCAGAGACCAGGGAGACTGTGCCAGACATGGAAACAGGCTCTCATCCTTCCCCAAAACTTTACACAACATGGCCAGACCCTTTGTGGTCTCCTTCATCCTTGGAACTATTAAAGATCCAACTGGACATGGCTCCCAGTGACCTGATTTAATTAGACTCCACTGATTAGGACATAGAATGAGATGAGCTCCAGGAGTCCCTTCCTTGAATTATTCCATTGTTTTAAATTGTTGCTGTGATTTGAGTTAATAAACTACCACTCACTAGGCCAGGAATAAATTTCATCCCTTGGGAGCTACATCTGATGGGTTTGGGTTTATTTTAAATAAACTTTTCCAGATAGTTTTTGAGCATCACTGACACCAATACTTGAAATAGATGGAAACCACTCACCCAGAAAGGTCACAGGAGAGCCTCGCAGGAGGCTCTTCAAAGGTTCAGATGCAGCATATTGGAGCAATTTTCAAAAAGCAAAGCAGGTGTTAGATGTGGAAAGGGTAAACCAGACTTGGAGCAGGGGAAAATTCACATTGTTCCATGGAAACCTGTTGTTCTAATGAGAAATCCAGCCAGAAATCACCTGCATCCATTCCTGCATCCAACTGGAATCCTACAGCAGGAAACCATCAAGTCAGCCCTTGAAGCTGGTGTTTAAACTATCTGGAAAATCTCCTAGACATTAAACACTTGGAGCTGTTAGAAGAAGGTCAGAATAAGAGATATTACACTTGGGAGAGGAAGGAACGAGCCCATCAATCTTCAGCCTCGGGAAGAGCAATTTGAAAACCTTCAGGGGGAAGAATTTCAAAGTTGGCTGGAGCACCACGAAACACTGCACTCAAGGTGTTTGGGTTTCCCTCTTTGCTTTGCTGGCAGTTCTCTTTTCCACCTGTCTGGCCCAGAAAGGTGGAAAATTTGAGTGTTTTGCATTGTGGCCCTGCTCCCCTCTGCTCTGAGCTATGAAAGGATCTGTTGTCCCCATCTTTGCTTCAGAGGCAACAGCAGTTTCAAGGGACAGAAGCCAATGTCTGTGCCCAGGACCTGGAGGAGGTGTTGGTATTTCTCAGGGACTGTTACCCTGTTTTCCACCCAAGCTCAATTCAGTTGGGAAAGTGCTTAAAAATGGATTCAGTTCGCAGAACCACGGAGCTCCTTGCTGCAAGGAGCTGTTCCTGCTAAAAGTTAATCTGGAATCGATGGGATACCAGATTATTTTGTGACAGTGAAATTAAGTGTTGGTAAATGAGCAGACAGAAACCACAGACAGATTCAGGAATACCTTGAGGCAGAGCTGGATTTGAAAGATCACCCTGGGGAAGGACATTTGAGATTTGTCTTACCCTGCTGTGACACAATAAGGAGTGATGGCATTAAAATGAAGGGGGGCTGATTTAGATATTAGGAAGAAATACTTGACTCTAAGGGTGGGGAGGCCCTGGCACAGGTTGCCCAGAGAAGCTGTGGTTGCCCCATCCCTGGAAGTGTCCAAGGCCAGGCTGGACAGGGCTTGGAGCAACCTGGGATAGTGGAAGGTGTCCCTGCCCATGGCAGGGGGAAATAGATCACCTTTGAAAGGGTCATCCCTTCAAATCCAAACTATTCTGGGATTCTATACAATCCAGACTCCAGCTTTTTGTGCCTTCTCTGGTCTGTTCTTTTGTTAACAGGGATTATGGTTTGCCTTTGTAGGGATAATTTTTCCCAAGTGAGACATCTGAATGGTCTCAGCTGTGCTTGGCTCCAGCTTTCTCCTGAGAGTGCTGAGATCAGTGCAAGCAACTCCAGAGACTCCCATGTCAGCTCCTGGTTTGCCACCACCCCCTCCATTAACCTGATTTCCATATGTGTGTGTTCTGCTCTAGGTAGATGTTTGCACTGCAGCTAAATTGAGGTTTGGGTTATGTTTGCAATCCCAAAATGTCCTTTTATTGATGGCTGAATAAATCCCTGTGACTAATAAGATTGTTTCCTGCACTCAGGTAGGTGTAGACTCTGCCAGTCTGACCCTGCAGCCAAGTTAGTGATGTCTTACAGCCTCCCCAAAATGAACTCCAGGCCCCCCTTTCAGATTCAGACACCCAAAAATCCTTGCATTATTTCCTGCAGGCTTTCAGGAGTCTTTGGCACTGGAAGCATGGGGGGTTAGGTGGAAATTAAACTGTTTGTGCCCAACTCCTGTGTCCTAATTACTACACAGCAGGTTGATGTTGTGGATCAGAGCAAAGGCAGATTTGTTACCTGTCCCCCAGCTCACTTTTCCAGGAGACAGTTTTGGGATGAGAGAATGGCCCATTGATCTCAGTCTGATGGAAGTCTGGCATGAAGCAGATACTCACCTGCTCAGGGACACACCTTCCCCACCATGACACCACACAGCAAAGGTGGGCCCAAATTAAGTGGTAAAGAAAGCAAAGAGCAAGGGTTGACGTTCTCCATCAATCATGTCCTGATCTCACTGAAGATGTCCCTGCTCATGGCAGGAAGGTTGAAGAGGATGATCTTTAAAGGTCCCTTCCAAACCAAACTGTTCTGTGATTCTGTGAGGTCCTGACTGGGTGACCACATGGACTCCTGGCAGAAGGGCCTCCATCTCTCAGGATCACACAGACCAACAGTGGGCAGGAATTCACAGTTCCCAATCTCTCCACCATCCTGCCACTAACCCTTTCCCTTCCAGATTTGAGGTGAAAAATCTTTGTACAGAGTGGGCCAAAACCTTGTGAGCAAGTATCACAACCCAGTGGAGATGTCCATGGTCCAGTGAGTGGGTCCATCCCTCAGCCTTCAGGGCCCCTCTTTGCTGGCACAAGCACAGCTAATAAAACCCACTTCAGTCTGTATCCATTTGCACAAAGCTTTGTGTAAGATTTATAGGGGACTTCACCTCAGATCAACCCCATGTTCTTTCAAGGAAGCATAGCAGGGACCCAGAGCTTCTCAGAGGCCAGGACACAGCTCATTAGTTGTAATTGCATGACCAATTACTGCAGAAAAGCTGAAAGAAACCAAAACAGAAAGGCCAGCCCCAGTCCCCAGCCAGTCAGTCATATCCAGGTCCTTGCACAATGCAAGGAGAAAGGAAGTCTGATGGCTCCAGGAAGGGCAATTAGCTTGCAGTGATCAGTGAGATACTGGGAACAATATTAATGCATATATATTGTCCTCTAAACAAACCTTGTTTATTTATTATGGGCTCCCATGACCTGTGCCCTGAACTCAAACCTCCCCCTCTGCTCCCTTATCCACTCATCTCCGGGTTTTTGCATCACTGGGTGAGAGGGGAGGTCAGCCTGTGGCTTAGCAGACTCGCTTGGCCCTTCAGAAATGCAGATGAATAGATCTGGAAAGTGCCTTGAGAGATCGTTCAGATCATTTCCCTGCCTTGAGGGAGGAGAAAACACATGGGAATCAGTGCTGGCAGCGTCCCTCTGATGGTCTCTCACCTACATCATATACATCAACTTCTGCCCCATCTACTCTGGATTTCCTCTGCCACAGACTGAATGATCCCTTTTGTCCCTGCTTGGTCCCATGGTTGAACATATCCCAGTGACTCCCTCCATCCCTCAGCTTGTCTTTTCACCCCAGAGTGATGCTCATGATATAGAAAGGATCAATGAATGGTTTGGGTTGAAAGGGACCTTAAAAACCGTCATCTTTCCACGGCAGGGACACCTTCCACTATCCCAGGTTCCTCCAAGCCACGTCCAACCTGGCCTTGAACGCTTCCAGGGATGGGGCATCCATGGATCATAGCTGGGTTCTTCATCTCCATCCAAACTCTGGTGGTGTCTTTTGGAAAATTCTCTTTTTCCCCATTTTTTTTTCCCTTCACCTCCCCCACATGCACATGGTCAGTGGATGTTTGGGGCAGTGGGATTCATCCTGGCCAAACCTCTGCCCACAGCCCAGTGGGTGAGAGAGTGCAGAGCAGGAACAGTTCCAAGCCTGCCTGCAGCCCTGCCCACACAGCTGGAACCAACTCAACTCTCTGCTCATGCCAGGCTTCTCAAAAAGGGACAATTTCTAGGGAATGTGCTTAAATATATGTATATATTTAATGTACCTCTGGAAATAAGCACTCACAGCAAGGCAGGGGATAGTGAAGGGTCTCCAAGGGGATTGGATTGGATGAGGAGGGGCCCTCAGTGGTGCTGGGGAAAGGTGATTTGCCCCTTGCTCAGCCTGCCCAGTGAAAGGGATACAAGGCTCAGCCGTGGGTCAGCCCTGCCCTAAACTATGCAAATACTCTATAAATAGGTGCAGTTTCCTGCTGTAAGCTGGTTGTTGTTTTAAGTGTCTGAGCCAGATCTTGGTGCTTGAATCCACATGAAGTTGAAGATATGCTGTAGAAGACAAGAGTGGTCCTCAGAGTGGTTTCCAGGCTGACTCCAGCATCAGCTCTTCTCCAAGGCAGAGCCCTTATCACCATGCTGGGGGAAGCCAAAGACTTTCTGGAACTGACAACAACTCATCCCCTCCTTGTTGCTGAGCCAGTTCCTTGCCATTACTCCCTTTGACCTGCTGCATCTCCCTGGAAAAAGAGTCCTGTTGAAATGGCAAGTGCCTTGCATCAGGATTAGAGATTAGGAGAGGGTTTCTCACCAGAAGTCTCATTCAAGAAGGGAATTTCCTTATTCTCCAGAAATTTTTTAAAGTAGCCTGGAAAAATATTTGCCAGGTTTAGTTGTCTTGGAGCAACCTGGTGTAGTGGAAAGGTGTCCCTGGCCATGGCAGGGGGTGGGAGCAAGGTGGTCTTTAAGGTGCCTTTCAAGCCAAACTCTTGTACAGTTCTGTGATCCTACCTTGGAGCAAAGATGTGGGAATGGGAGCTTTCCTGCCAGGTGTTTGATCATCCCCAGACCCAAAAGAACATGGGCAGCCATGGCACAAACCTTACTGTGAGTTGTTCCTGCTGCTGGCCCTGGCCTTCATCTCTGCTCCATGCAGGAAGATTTTGCAGGAAAGGCTCCCAGGAAGGTCTGTGCTGTGCAGTGACCATGGGCTTCAGGGCTTGAAGGGGAGATTTTTGTCCTCAGACTCCAGCTCACAGTTCATCTTGCAACCAAAACCATCCTGCCCTGGTTTACCTGTCAGTCCTTCCCACTGATGCCATGGAGTGGGATTTCCACCAGACAAGAAAGGGACACCTCAGGTTTGGCCTTGAACAGTCCCTGGCCAAGCCCTCATAGAATCCTGGAATGGTTTGGGTTGGAAGGGACCTTAAAGTCCATCTCATTTCAACCCTCTGCCATGGGCAGGGACACCTTCCACTATCCCAGGTTGCTCCAATCCCGTCCAGCCTGGCCTTGGACACTTCCTAGGGAGTGTTATAAGTATATAAGCAACTCACAGATTTAAACTTGAGGGCTGGAGCCTCTGACCTCAAAACCCCAGTGAATTTGTGCTCCTGCTTTGATTGGGATTTACAGTCTCAAGGAACGAGTGTTAATGCACCCAGACCTCGTAGGAATCATTGAAGCCATTTTTTAGGCTCTGAATGGCTCTCAAAGCAGAGCTTTAAGATACTGAACTGCTCCTTTGCTGCCCATCTGTGCCTCTAAACCATCATTTTCTATATCCAGACATAACAAACACAGCCTTTCATCCCCTTGAGATGAAGCCTGGCTTTCTCTCAGCAGCCAGGGTTCAGTGTTTTTCTCCCTCTGACCTGTAAATCCACCAGGTCCCTAAAGGTGACATGAAGAACCTTTGCCTTCTCCTGGCTCCTGGCATGGCCTCCACCCTGTACAAGCTGGGTTTAAAACTTTTCAGACAGCCCAGACCCCTTCCCCTGATGGACTGTAATGAAGGTGGCCACTGTTAAACCACCCACTGTATTAAAAGCCGTCCTGTTCCTTTCTTGATATTCCCCAAGGTCCCTGGACATCCTCTCCTCTCTCCTCAATCTGCTCAAGTCAGAGCAAAACCACTGAAAGA
This sequence comes from Neodrepanis coruscans, assembly GCA_013400695.1. NCBI lineage: Eukaryota > Metazoa > Chordata > Aves > Passeriformes > Philepittidae > Neodrepanis > Neodrepanis coruscans. The sequence continues at coordinate 2,801 of VYZS01053090.1, read as the reverse complement.
AAAAGTGTGTTCCCAGCTCCAGCCCACAGGGAAAAGTTCTGGAGAGCTAATTATAGGCTCGTGTGTCAGAGCCATCAATAATTCAGGAGGCTCTGAAATGGAGCTGGAGATGAGAGGCAGGACAGTGCTTGCCTGAATCACCCGGGGTCAGGGTGGCCAAATCATGATGAATTCATGATGAATATGTAGGATAAAGCACTGTCACCTCTGCATTTCCGGGGACAAACACCAAATTCAGGCCCCCCATCCTTCCTCCTTCTTCACTGACAAGTAAAGGTGGTGGGATCTTGCCTCTCTCCAGACTTCAAGCCACCAGGCTCCATCCAGCTTTCCCCCCCAAGGAAGACACAAGTCTGGTTTATCACCTCTTCCCACACTCAGCTCTGCACTTTCCTCTGTCCTGAATGAGGTTTTGAGTTTACTGGAACACGATTTTATTCAGGAGGTCGGGGTTTGTGTATCCACACAGCTAGAAATGCTTCTCTCTTCCCATCCTTGAGACACTGGGATGGGGCTGTCACATCTTTCTGAGCATCCCTTAAACTCAAGAGAGAAGGAAAACAGGAAGATAAAAGCCTGAAGCTGAAGTTAACACAGCAGCACAGGGGATGTGTTTTGCCAAACTGGGGGTTCAGCCCACCCTTGGATTCATTTCTCATCAGCTGAGCTTCTGGAAGGACATGGCAGAACAGAAGGATTAGGTTTGCTGAGGCAGATGGAAGTGTGTGACTGGGTGCAGGTTCCTGATTCCAGGGGAGAGGGGACCAGGGGACATCCCACTCAAAGCACAGAGCGGCAACAGCACTCAATGCAATTAAAATTCAAGGCAAAACTCACACAGGACTTAAATCTGCCGTCCCACAGGTGCTGACTGCCCCAGGATGTGTCTCCATCCTGATTTAACCACCCACGCAGCACTAGGAAGAAAATTAACTCTCTCCCAGCCAAAAGAGTTGGACTCGATGATTTTAGAGGACTTTTCCTACATAAGCGATTCCGCGATTCTATAAAACAAGGACAGCCTCCAAAAATTAGAGCCTCGAAGGACCTGACTTGCTCTGGGCATCCTGGAATATGGCTGGGAGCAGCTCCAAAGGGGTGTTTGTGTAGTTTGGGGTGTCCCCATTTCAGCGAGCAGCCCTTCCCCGCAGCTCTCGCTGCTCTCAGCTGAGGCTCTGGCTCCCTCTCCTGACACCTTTTACCGCTCCAACCATCCTCCCAAAAGCTGGGGGGGAGAGCACTGGGGTTGCTTTTTGCCCATGGGATCTGGGTCATGAGCGTGACCAAAACCTCTGATTGGCTCAGGCATCCCCAAAAGTCCAGTTGTGGTGCTGGTTCACCCACGGGAGCCTCTGAAGGAACAATGGGGTGCAATGTGCTTCAAAGCTTCTTCCAGGAAACCCCATTAACCAATGTTGGACCAGACCAAAGCACTGCCAGCACTGTGCCAAGCACAGCCTTGGATATTTTCGACACATCCCCCCAGACCTACAGTGAAGATTCTTCAAGTCTCTCTCTTTCCAGTGCATCTTTATTTGCACATGGGAGAGATCCTCTTGCTTCTCTAAGCCCTTATGGCCAGAGATCTCTCCTGGGATGGGTTTCACAGCCCCCTAACCCCATGAAAATCCATGCCAGGCCACCAGCAGCTCATCCTTGGGATGGATCTCTGGGTTGAGGAAGGTGAAACCAGGAAAGCAGCAGCAGCCACGAGCCAGAGATGGGAACATCCTTGAGCCAGACCTGAGGGCCTAAAGGGAAGGTACCCTGGAGAAGATTTAGGAGAGGGATGATGCATCATGAGGATGAACATGTTTAAGCAGGAATTAGTCAACCCAGGAGCAGGGAAAGCCTCCTGGAAAGCAAGAAATCACCTTGCAAAGCTGGGCTTGGTCCTTTCCTGACCAGGCTGGTCCCACCTGAGGAGTATCCAGCAGCAACAGAGGGCTTAGTCCTCTCCTTCTTCTACTCCTGAATGTCCTGTGTCTCCCAATCCTGCTCCTCTGACGGGCTCCACCAGCAGGGGGCAAGACGAGCCCATATTTTGGGGTGAAAAGGACCTTGAGTCCCAGAGAGAGAGATTTGGAAGCCACCAAATGTTCCAGGGTGGGGCTTCTCTTGTGTCTCATACTGGGTTTAGCTCCCCCCATGGCACCTCTCTCCTATTCCTTCCAGCTGCTCCTGCCTCAAATTTTCTGAAGACATGGCATTTTTTGTCTTTCCTGCTCTCATTGCTGCCTGGCTGAAATCCATCGTGGGATGCAGTGACTGCTGGGGAAGGGCTGATGGGCAAAAGGAATAACACTCAGGCATGTAATTCTTCATTTCCTTGGGAAAAAGGCTAAAAATTGCCAATGGCACAGGAGTGTAGAGAAGAGCAAGAGGAGAATGGCTGGATTTCAAGACCTTTAGAAAAAAATAAAAAAGCAAAAGCAATGTTGGTCCCATGCATCCCACCCCAGCAGATCACCTGGTTGCATTCCCTGCCTGAATTTGACCTTGATTCCCACCTTCCCACTTCCCATTTTAATACCCTTGGGATTTATTTCAGGGAGGGTTTTCCTGTTCCCATAAGCCTCCTATCCTGGCCTCTCATTTATTCTGTGATTCTATGAAAATAATGATAAGACTGGGGAGGGGAGAGCTGGTTTCACATAATCATGGGTATCCCAATTGTGCATAAGTATGCAAAGCAATAAAANAAGAGGGCAAGGGAGAGCTGGTTTCACATAATCATGGGTATCCCAATTGTGCATAACCATTGTTTTTTCCTTAAGAATGCAAAGCAATAAAAAAACTCA
>VYZS01053018.1:0-23933 GCA_013400695.1 Neodrepanis coruscans | reverse complement strand
GTGGTAAAACCACGACATAAGTAGGTTTCAAAACACTACTAAGACACTATGGGTTGATGTTTTCCCATACCTCTCCACTGGCACTGCCTGATTCCACGTATGTCATAGGGCTGGTGCTTCATCACGGATGCATCATGGTCCACCTGGACATAGCCATGAATGCAGGCAAGCAGTTCTCTGCCATGTGGGATTTTCTCAAGGGAGTCATTTTTGTGGGTCCCATCCTTTATGAGAGAAGTGTTTGTTTATAAACTTCTATTCCCCAAATAAATTTTCCATGGTGAACTACAAATTTTTCAGAGTGGTTTGCTGTGGACTTCTCCTATGTAGGCCCCCAAAACTGTATTGCCCACCCCACCACCCCTGTTTTTTCCCAGAGGGCCTGGGAAATGGCAGCACATTCAAACATTGACTTGTCAGTGCTGCCTCAGCCATCCCAGTGATATGTGCGCTGACACCAACTAGGATATACCAGTGACACCAGAGTTTCAGTTTGCAGTCAAATTACAACCCCAGGAGAGCAATTTCAAGAGAATGTGCCAAACACCTCTTCAAGGTTTCTATTAATCTCCAGAATTAGGACTAAAAATTTGGACTCACCTGTTGCAAGTCATACTGTTTGGCCTCGTATCTGCATTTCGCTTATTGCATAAGAACAGAGCCAGTAAAATGGACAAAACAATTTTCCTGTCTTTCCTCTCCACTTGATCTTTACTTGTTTACTTACACAATAAGTTTATTCTGATTTGTGCACAGGCTTGGCTATTACTTTGATAATACCTGACTAGCTAAAAAAGGTTAAGAACAAATCTATTTAACACTGCATGTTTTTCTAAAGAAAGTGTATTCGATATTTTTTTCTGCTTTTTTAACATTGTGCATAATTAGCTACTTTGGTGACGGAAACATCAAAGAGGAGAAAGATATAATTCAGTTGCTTTGGAAAACAATTTCTTTCATTTTTTTGAAGCTGCTTCTGTCTCAGAGCTAGATACTTCAGAGGGTTTTTTTCCTATAATAAACTCAGCAAATATGGGCTAATTAAGTAGAATCTATCTTTTGTCTCAGGTTTTTTTTGCTTGCCAAAAGCAGCTGCTTTACATTACATCTCTGGAGTCCACTGCTGTAGTTAGCTTTAAGGTTGTAATCTTTAAAGGCACTGTATTAGCAAGCCCCAAACCCTGTGTTCCTGGGAGTCTTGTTGTGAACTTCATATCTAGATATTCTTATGGGTGAAGTGTACATAGACTATGTGCTCACTGTGCTCCAAAATAGCAGTATGGTCTAAAAGTTCAAAATCTATTCAGCTTCTCCATGCATGATGTTCTCAAGTTCATGGGAAATATTTAGAGAAGCATATGTCACATGGACTTTGCTTCTGGTCTTTGGAAAACTAGGTGATGATACAAATGATTTAAATGGACAGATATGTGTTTTCTTCCAAATAGGTTACTTTCTGCAATGGATACTACTCTCTCTTTAGAGAAGGTGCCCAGTGCTTTTTCACTGTTTGAGCACTATGCAGACAGTCCAGGACAAAGCAACCAGCACTCCTCACAACCTGTGGCTGGTAAGAATTTTGTCTTTACAAAAGCTAACATTTTGGTAACGCTTTGGAAACTTTAAGAAGCTAAAAACAGAATCTATTTGAGAAGTAGAAATTTGAAAACCATGTAATTAGCAATCAGAGTTGAATGCAAAATGAAGTTTAATTGTGCACAAGTGTTTGGCTTATAGTAGGTACAGTAAGACGAACAACAGAGAGAGAAGTGCTAAATTGGGGGATTCTTGCATCACTTCAGACATCTGTACCTCAGACTAGCTGAAGATCTTGATCTGTAAATCTCCCAGGGCTAAAGAAGTTGGTTTTCCTTGCAGACAGGGACAGAAGAAGCAATCTAAAGGATTTCTGAGCTCCCTTCCTCTAAAAGTGGCAGCCACAGCATTTCTCATATGGAAAAGAGAGCAGGGGGCTGGTTGATGGCTGAGGTCCCTGAACTTGTGACAAGTGGATGGAGGTACCTGAAAATCACAAGGGATGTGAAGGGAAAGTGATTAACTATAGCTGGAAATAGCCTCTGCTTGGGAGGATAGTAGTGATAATTGCAGATGATAAAGGGGTTTATTTATCTCTATCTGACAAGCCATATGATGAAATACATATGAATTTTCTCCAATACATATTTTTTCTTTCAGAAAGTATGGTGTTTTACTGAGCAATTTCATAGAACTTCATTTTCACCACTTTAGAAATATCTTTTCTTCAAAATGCCCCCTATTTCCATATTTTCCCTATTCACTTATGAAAAGCCATTTTCCCCTCAAATTATTCCTCCTTCCATGTAATTCATCGCCATTGACAAATGCATTAGCATAAAAAAAATACTAGCAGCATGCTGTTGAGCATATTGGAACCCAGGTTCTGCCACAAGAGGAGTGGGAATAATTTAAAAATTATTATATCCAGTGCCCATTGGTAAGTAATGCCCATTTATACTGGAAGGTGAGAATGCGGATTGAGAATGCTGGTGAGGATGCTGATCTTCCAATACAGTCATAGAAGAATGTAACTGCTCTTCTTCAAGTTCACAAAGCCAAAGAAATATTATTTCTCATTACATGGGAAAACGTTTGGAATTACTATTATTTTTCTTCTGGAGGCTGTGGGGCTTAGGTAGCATGAAGGAAAACTTCCTTACATCTCAGCATTTCAATGAAAACTGAACTGATGAGAACATTTCCATTTTTTTCTGTTAAAAAATATAATTCAGTGTAACTCGTGTTGCAAATATCTCATTTTTAAATTAAAATTCACTTAGAAATGGACCAGTACTTTGACAACACACAAATGTTCTGTTTCTGAAGGGAATAGTTCAACTTCTTGCTTTGAAATTGCTTCCTTATAAATTGTTTCATATCATGGAAAGGGAAATTAGAAATCAAATGTTTTTCAATGTTGCTGAAGTGAATTTTGATCTACCCTTTTTTTTTCCCCAGAAATTTCATTCAGTAAACTAGCTTCTGTTCAGACTTGGCACAATAATAAATATTGCAACTATGGGGTTTCTGTTATCATAAATAGTGGTTTCTAGGCAACTTCATGGGGAAAAAAGAATGATTTCCCTACCATGTCTATTGAAAAGAAGTATTTTCCTAATGATAAATTTTTAATTGCCAACTCTAGATATACTTAAAAGAAAAAATGAGGATTGTTTGTAGCAATAAGAAGGATGATTTTTTTTTTAATGGGAAGCAGATGTAATCCTACTGTACTTGTAGTTCTCTGTCATAAGGAAACAGCCAGCATCTGCATTTGCCTTGTTCATGCCACAGGGGATCATCATCATTACTGTGGAGATAACTGGAGGGAAAGAAAAAGCTTTCTACTGAAATTCTAAGAGAATTCATGCAATATGGAAATTTACTGATCCAAGAAATAGAACCACGTATTTTAATTCCCTGCAATCACTTTAACAATTAACATCTTTTGGGGCTTCTTTCTTTCCCCTCTTTCTCTTTCAACACATAATCACATAGGGGAACAATATCTCATCCGGGGTGGTTCTGTGTCAATCAGGAGACAAAGTCTGCATGAAATCTGGAAAGCCTTGAAAGTCTTTGAAGCACTCTTTGTGAGGAATGATCCTGGTTGTCCAATGGGGTTCAGGTGCTTTGGCACATTAGGGATTCTCAATCTGTTTGGTCTTGGGAAATGGTCATTGGGAAAATGACCATGCCAGGAAGGAGTGCTGAGTTGTGCATGTGCAGTAGGAGTCCACCTCAGGGCAGAGGTGGACCCAAGACTGTAGGGAGCCTCCTGCTCCCCAGTGCTGTTAGAGACTTCCTCTGCCTAAAGCATATTTCTGCTGCCGTCAATGTCAGTGGAATTGACAAACTGGATGAATACCTTCCTGGTATGGCAGGTCCTTTCCCCTGCCCACATTTCTGGGATCAGTTCATACATCTGTCTCTGGATGAGTATGTGGGCACATACTTTGCGCTGGGTTTGGATGGTCCCAGTATTAGGACTGGATCTTATTTTGTTCAGTTGGTGAGGGAAATGGACAGCTTTCAGTGCAGATACTTTTTCTGATTCTGGTTTAGGAGGGCCTATTGCTCTGAAACTGCATCAGTATTGTATGTTTCCTACTTTACTTGCTCTGTGGAAATAAGCAACCTGAATAACAATAAGCAAGTGTTACCCTTACAAACCTTTAGGTAATTTGGCTGAAAACACAGGAGCATGTATAACAATGGGACACTCTCCTCTCAGTCCCACAGACACCGACTCTTGTACCCCAGGAGGCAAACTCGGCCACCAGCAACTCCATTGCCATCTACTGGGCCGTGAATGATGGGGATGCCATCGACTTCTTCCAGGTGTACTGTATGGAGGAGCTGCGAGCCAGCAAAGATGCAGGGGGTGAGTAAAGTCTTGCCTTCACAATTGCAGGAGTCACTTCTGCCCTGATCTGAAGTAAACAGAGAGAGGGATGAGCTGCAGGGGAGTGCCGAGGATATGGAAAGAAAAGTGGTTGTGAAGACATCGTGTGTAGGATCAAGGATGAGAAATGGTGGAGGGGTGTGTGAGGCAGATGCTGTTTCTTTTCTTCCCCTTTGTCCTCCAAAATGCAAGATAAATATCATGGTCTGCAAAGTAAAGGGTGTTTGTTTGCACCTGTTGAGGTGCCCTTTTATGAAGTGGCCTGACCTCCAGAGGGAATGTGTCCATGCTGCTCCATGGGTACTCATGGGGACTAGAGATAGATTTCCTGAAGGGACAGGCTTCATTAGCTTTTCACAGCCCTGCATGGGCTTTAGAAATACAGCTGCATTAAAAAGCAGCAGGAAAAGATGATCTGTATTTTCTTATGTAGAAAAAGATTTTTTACAAATATTTCAAATGTTAAATGTGAAATTGAATAAAAGGGATTGAATGATATTCATTAAAAACCTCAAACTAATCAAAAAGTCACTTTTAGCAGCTAGGCTTTGCACAAATGCATGCATGCATGTATGTGCAGGCTAAAGGGATGCTGAGGGCTTTCTGTAATAGGTAATTTGAAGCTAAGTCCTATATATTTCATTATGAGAATTTATTATTTTATAGAGCCTGTTACAAACCAGGGGTGGTGCTGATTGTATATCCAAAATTTGTAGTCTAGTCCTCATTTGGACTGACAGACATGATCTCCCCTTGCCATCAATGGCATTTATGTACACCCAACTCAAGGGCATGTCAGAAATTTTCTGTCAAAACCAAGTCAGGTAAAATATGCAGACATTGGCTAGCAATGTTTTTTGGATTTTTTTTTAATTGATTGTTTTTAATATGTTAGTTAAGAGGCTCATTTTTAAGTCCTACAAGTGGAATGTGAGTGTGATGTCCTATGCATGTGTGTGTTCCCTTCAGCCCTAGTAGAAGAGTACAGAGTGACAGTGAAAGAGAGCCACTGCATTTTGGAGGATCTGGAACCAGATTGCTGCTACAGTGTGTGGGTCATGGCTGTGAATGGCACAGGCTGTAGTTTACCCAGTGAAAAAGCCGTTTTTAAAACAGGTATGTATTTATTTTGGCATTTGATTATTATTTTGACATTTGATTATCACAAGCTTCAGGTCCTTAGACCAGTTCTAGTCCATATTGTTACTGAAACAGAAGGAACTGCTTAATTTAGCCCATCTGGCAGATAGCAGGCAGCTCACAGTCATTTCCCTTTTTGCTAAGAGATAGCAGCATAATTGCTCCTGAGAGGAAATTTGAGGGCATTCAGTTTTGAAGATGTTTCCAGACTCAGGCCACATGACTGGGGCATTGGGGCAGCACATTATGTATTTCTCTTCTGAAGGTGTAGCACGGCACCAGGGAAGCTCTAGGAATTGTTGCTCCCTGCTGCTGCTCCTTTTTCTGAACATTCTGAAGCAGATGGCTGCATGTTTTGCCTCTCTGCCATCCTCCTAAATACATCTATGTTGCATTTATTTAAGTAACTAACTTTTCAAGGGAAGGCCTGTTTACCCAGGTTACATGCTGTGTCTTGCTCAGTGGAATACAAATCTTGGGTGTGACTGAGAGGCTCTGCTGTTGTTTAAGCAGTATAAATTAAAATGAGTAATTAGATGATTATTGCTTATGAACTTCATTTGACTGATTAATTTCTGAGAATTAATTTCTTAAATAATTTTTATTGACAAAACTATTGCTCCTTGAATTACAAGCAAGGTGAAGTTGTGCCTGGGCCCTCCTGCCAGACATTTTTTTCAGTGCTACAGAATAAAAACAATTATTCCATTCTTGCAGTCACAAATACAGGCAAGAATACTTAAAAATTTCATAATGAAAGAAATCTGTACCACACTGAGTGTATTTTTGAAATCACTTGAGAGAAACCACAGCTTCAAGCCTTCTGCTTAATTTACTAGACTTCAAATTTGTTGATAATTCTCTTTGATACTTAATTTGTGATTCACATTTTAGGAAAGATTACTTTTCAGACAATTCCAAGTGGAAATGCAAATTTTATGGTCTCAACAACGCAATTGTGAACACGAAGAAGACTTTCTGCCAAATGCTCAAATAATGATGAGTTATTACTAGCCAATATATTATGATTTAAAAAGGAGTTTTCACCTTCATGTAGGCATTATTTTTAAGAACTCTCTTTGTCTTTTGGCATCAGGCTTACCATACTTTTTCCCAAAATGTAAGACTTTTAAAATAAAAGGCTCATTTCCTTGAGTCTTTAATGGCTTCCTTTGGCCTGTTTCTTTAAGAAAACAAATGAGCTAGGTAAATATAGATTTATTAAACACATTCTATCAAAGCTGAGTTGAACTCTTTGTGGAGTTCTCTGGCCCCCAGTGGACTTGTGGGGATTCTTGGGGGAACTGATGCAAAATAGCTTGATCTCCTCCCCACCAAAGGTAGAAAGATGAGCACCAGTAATGGCAACCAGTTCTTCAATGAGAGTCCAGCTGCTTCGATATAATGAAAAAATATTTCAATTCTTCAGGTAGCCCAATGAATTCGGAAGCAAGAATGTAGAGTTTATTTTTAGTAATTAAGATTAAAAGTTGGCACATACTAGAAAATAATTTGCTGGTGTGGTGCAGGTGTGGGAGCATACACGTTAATACTTGAACAAAGCTCTGACTCTTCCAGGTGTTGGGAATGCCAACAAAATTTCTCTGTTGGCATTGTACCCATGGAGGTTAAAGTGGGCCTGGAATGTTGTGGGGAATGTAGGATCCTCCCAGCATCTCCGGACTAATGCTCCTCCACCTCCCAGACTTAGAGCTTGTCCTTCCCTCCAGTGAAGAACATGCTGTTTTCAAATAGTATTTTCTGTGAGAGAATGATGCTGACAGCAGGAAGTATCCCTCTACCCTCTGACCACTCCCCCCCAGCTGATCTCCTCATGAAGGCTCTTTGCAATCTTAAAGACATAGAAGTGAACCCACCTTCTACTGTTGCTCTTAACCTGTGTGGTTCTTACCCTATTTGGATCTTTGCCTCTCATAAGACATATATATTATGATGAAATTAGGTATGTATTTAACTGCAGTTAATTTGTTAAAAAAATCTCAGAAGCACAGTAATAGCTTTTTCTGGAATGCTCATTCCAGATACACTTTAGATGGACATTTTAAAATCAAAATAAAAAAGCTCCATGTCTTGTGACACATTGCACATATATAGATGTGGATATGTGTGTGAGTGAGGTAGCAGGAGATTCAGCAGGAATGTTTGCTGCAATTCTGTTAGATTACCTTGTCATAAAATCATCTAATCTCTACTTCCGTCTTAAGCCTCCTGTTTGGAACCCCATGCCTTTAAAAATAAATTACTTTTTATGATTCTTTTTAAAATTAATAACTCTTCTTTCAGAATTGGTATTAAGACTGTCTATATGTGTTTCACAACAGGTTGTAAGGTGTTTTATGTTGCTATTTCCCAGAAAGGGAAACAGCAAGTGAATACAACTGATCCATTCTCAACCTACAGTGTTGAATGTGCAGTTTCACACAATCGCTTTTGATTACTTCCATCTAATGCATTGTTGTACATTCGGTTTTCTTAAACGGAGTCTCTAAAAAGGAAAAATTACAGGACAAATTTTAATACTTCAAAAATAACCAGGACATAATTAAACATAAAGTCAGCATCTCCCTGTCCGTTATGCAGCAGCACATTTGTTTCTGATGCAGTTCATGCAGGGACTGCTGAGAACAGCACAAGAGGTGATGCAGGGAGAGCTGTAGGCAGTGCTGCCTTGGTGCTTTGCTTCTTGAAGATTGGTAGAAATGAGGAATATGTGCTTGAGGAAAGGCATAAAAAATTACGCTGCCACTCTAAGGATGTATAGGAATGCACAAATATCCACAGTAATTTTACCACAATGTTTAGCTGTTTTTTGGTTTGTTTGTCTTGGGTTTGAGTGGGGTTTTTTAGTTTTGTTTTTGTTGTTTTGTATTTGTTCGTTTGTTTTGTGTGATGGGGTTTTGTTTTGTGGGGTTTTTTTACCTGTAATGTACCCCTCTGCCATTGAAACACAAACGATGAAAGCAAAAGATCACTGCTGGATGGGGAAATCTAACCATCCCGCAGGTTTTCAAGTACGTGACTCTCCCTTGCAAACATTCCCCTCCAGCCGCTGGCACCCTCTTCAGAGCAGATCTAACGTGTCCTTGTGTGCCCTAGCGCCCGCTGTCCCCACCATCAAAGCCGAGGACTGCACAGTGTGTTGGGACACCGCCACTGTCCGCTGGCGTGTCGGCTCAGGGTCAGCGGAGTCCTTCATCTTGGAGTACTGCCGGCAGCACTCGCCGGAAGAAGAAGGTCTCAGGTCAGTGCCGCGGGCACAAAAGCCCTTTGGTCAGATTAGGCGGCCGCTAATGACCGGCCCCCAGAGCGCGGGTCGTTACGCAAGAGATAATTCTGCCTTCAGCCACGCAAGGGAGAAATCTGCTTCTGTGTGCTGAGGAATTTAAGGGACAGACACTAATCCATGAGATTAGGTTGAGGAATAAAAGTACTTCCTTTTTATTCTGCTTAACCGGACAATCTCTTTCATCTGGGGCCAAAACTCTGGGTATGTTTTGCTGTCTGCAAGCACCCAGAAGTTTCAGGGCTGTGCTGGCCCGGGAAACAATTGCTGACCCGGAGCTGCCGTGGCCCCGGAGCAGAGCAGGAGAGGGCGTGTAATGGAGGAACATGGCCCAATTTGCTCTCAGCTTTGTGGAGAACAAGATGGGAATCAGCTTCGGGCATAGCAATGGCGATATGGGTATACCAATAGTACTGGGGACCCATCTGTGCTGTCTGGATATGCATGCAGATGCGTCCCAAAGCACAGCTGAGCTCGGTGCTGTCAGGCTGTGCAGGAGTTATTAATTTTAAAAAGAATGTGCAGGAATGCCATAGGGGACCAAGAGTAGCTCTGAAGTTCAGGGTAGTGTCTGTTTATGCGAGCCCCTCTTTGGTTTCCCCTTTGCTAAGCCTGTGCTGCATAGAGAGGGCAAGGCACCACTGAGCCATGAAACAATGCACTGTGTTGAAATCACAGAATCTTAGAATGGCCTGGGTTGGAGGGGACCTTAAAGATTGTCTACTTCCAACCCATCTGCTGTGGACAGGGAATTACGTGGTGCTTTGTATATCCTTGGGGCCTGAAGTTTTTTGTTTGTTTGCTCTTTAAAAACAATGACAACAATATTCCAGCAAAATACAGTTGCAGAGGTTTGAGAAGTTTTGGGGAAGAAGAAAGGGGTTACTTGCCCTATAGGACCCTGTGGAAGGGCCTCAGTCCAGTTGAGTTTATCTTCTTCACCTTCTGAGCAGCCTGATTAAGGTTTTCACCTAAGGACTAGTTTATGTGAGCATCATGGAGATGTGACAGAGAGAGAACAGCTCCATGACATGGAGCCAAAATTAGTTCACTGGACTAAAGGGTTTATAGCTTTGTAGTAGACAAGTACAAGAGTAAAATTGTGCATGCCTTGCTTCTTACAAAAGTAGGCTGAAAACTGAAATAAAAAATTTCTCTGTGGGTGGGAGAATTTTTTTTTTATGCAGTACCAGTGTGCTGCATTAATGCAATCAAGAAGAGGTCTTGCACAGCTCTCCTGCCTCCAGGAGGGCAGCAAAGACCTGCTCTGCTTCATACAAATTTCATAAAGCCTTCAAGTCCCTGACAACCTGCTAAAGTTGCTGGTGGTCACGGNTCGACTGGCTGTTGATGCTTCGCCTGATGCCCCCCAGGACATGGTTGGCCCTCCTGGCTGCCAGGGCACTGCTGACTCAGATTCAACTTGTCCTTGACCAGGACCTCCGGGTTCCTTTCCAAGGTACTGCTTTCCAGCATCTCATTCTCCAGTTTGTACAAACAACCCAGGTGCAGAATCCAGCATTTTCCCTTGTAGAACTTCATACGGTTGGTGATTTCCCAGTCCTCTAATTTGTCGAGGTCTCTCTTCAGGGCCTCCCTGCATTTGAGGGAGTCAACAGCTCCTGCCAGTTTTGTGTCATTGGCAAACATGCTTAGGATCCCCTCCAGCCCTGTGTCCAAGTCACTTATGAAGATGTTGGAGAGAACAGGGTCTAAGATTATGTAGCTGCTCCCAAAACTTGTGTTGGTTTTTTGCCCACAAGTTTCTCTGCTGTTAACTGAAATTGACTCTTTTTCTCAAAACTGATTCGGAAAGTGTGCTGATTTCTGTAGTCCATGAGCAAGGTGTCAATAACACCAAACAGTTTACTTGTTAATAGTGTAAAAAGCTTCCTGAACCAACCCGTTCACTTTCTCAAGTTACCTTATGCAAAATCTGATGTGTTTATAGTTATACTGAGTTGCATTTGACTTTTTTGGCCTTCCTGTGGGCAGAAGCTGGCCTTTTACTGTGATAAGTGTGAAAACTTCCCACAGGACAAAATGACAAATTTTCTCAGAATTGCTGTAGTTTAAAATTATCTGTTTGCTGAAGGGCTCTGACCTCTTTTTGCATGTCAAAGATGATGCTTTTCCAGTCATTTTGTGTGAAAACAATTCCTCTCTTTCTTTTTTGGAAATCAATCCTCTGAGAAGAACCTGGAGATTTTCTGTAATGTCAAAATTTGTTTCAGTGATAGAGAAATTGATTTAAAGATTTCTGTTTAAAATTTTGCATAAAGAGAAGATAAAAGAGCCTATGATAGATGGAGCATACTGCCTGTATTGCTTCTATCCATGGCCCCCAATCTGCAATTTAGGACTAGAAGGCAATGAACTTAACTAGAAGTCAGTTACCTATATCAAGTGGAATAAAACTCTATCTCTATGCACACCCAGCATTTTGGCCTGAAATGCTGTGATTTCTTCTGGTTTCTTTCCTTGAAAGCTTGAAGTTTGTCCTCTGCAGGTTTCCTGAGCAACATTCATTTTGAGGTTCAGCCAAATGTGGAGCCCTCTCACAGACAACCTATGCCTTTCATGCTTGCAGAATCCCTGTAGCTAAACAATTTCCCAGTCCCTGGGTGGAAGTTCAAACACATTTCTCATCAACACAAAATGTTTATACAGCTGCTGCTTGGGGCACAGCAGGAAAGCAGAGGTCAGGGAAGAACATCCAAGAGAAGTCCTGGAGAAAGCATCATGGTCCCATCCCACAAGGCTGCTTTAACAGGCATCATTCTGGTAGCTTGCCCAAGGTAAAGGACATTACAAAAGGAGTAGGCAGGGAGAAATGCCCACATTAAACAGCTGGAGATGCATGTAGAGTGCCTAGTCTGAGCCAGCCTGCTGTAACCTTCAGTATGTCACAGAATCATAGGATGGCTGGGGTTGAAAGGGATCTTTGGAGATCACTTGGAGCAATAGCGCTCATTAAGCAGGGCCACCTAGAGCTGGTTGCCCAGGGAGCTTTTGAATATCTCCAAGAAGGTCCTTGAAGAAGTTCTTGCTCCCTATGAAGAGAATTTGAAGCACATCTAGAAATGAACCCTCACTAAAATATCCTTTCAAATATTGTAAACGCACGCACCTGCCCACACACACCCTCACCCCCAAATCAAACCAAATCAAACCAACAAACCAAACAACCAAAACCGCACCCAAATCTATGTTTTCCCTTCTCCATATTCTCTCCTTGCCAGCCTATCACCTGAGGGATGTGGTTTCATATAAAACCATCTTAAATTTTCAGCAGCAATGCATCCCTGGCCTGCTGCTGTGGTTTTAAAGCTCTTTTCTGGGTTGAATAGTTTTCTAGAATCTTTATGAGTGAGACTTGGAAGTGTTGCTTTCAGTTTTCAGAGCTCTGCTAAATTCTTACTGTTCAGTCTCTTTGTATTGAGAAGTCAATGGAGTTGTGGGTGGAAGATGGAAAGCTGTGATAAATGTAGTCCAGGGACTAGGTGTGTGGGCTGTTCGGATGGAAAGCTTGTATCACATCATGAGAAATCTGTAGGACTCAGAGAGGACGAAATTAGTGCCGTATAGGATGAGCTCAAAAAAGTGGAAGTGACTGAGTGTCATCCTCTCCAACAATGCAAGACCAGCATTTCTAGCAAATGAAAATTTCAGTTTCCTTATGGCGCAGGTTTATTGTTTAATCAAGAGGAGCAAGCCTCCCTCCTCTTGCATTGCCCACATGATTGTCCTGGTAGCTCAGAAAACAGGGTGTGAGAAATACAGAATCTTTCTTCCCTCTGGCTCTGCCGTCGCAAGTGCCAGCAAGGACCATTGTATGTGGTGTTTGGGTGACCTAGCTCTGAAACAGTCAGAGCTGGGACAGAGGAGAGGAAAGGAAGAATGTGGCACGGCTGAGAGCAAACTCTGAGCTATTCACTCAGACTTGCTTCTTCATGTGTCTTGAGAAGCTTGCATACTTTCAGCTCTAACTCCATGTCAGCGGTACCAGCACAGCTCTGGAGCTACAGTTTCAGTGAAAATTTGGCAGTGAAGATGACAATTATATCACAGAGGGTGTTGTGAATCACTGCAAGGCATATCATTTGCTGAGTTCATGCAATATTAAAAATTATACCCAGATGCTGTTTTCTTGAAATAAATGAGGATGCTGATGAGAGAAACATGCATCAAAACACAGCATCAGATTTCCCTAAAACCAAGGAAATCACAGATTTAACAGACAATGACTACTATAATAGTCTTTGTCAATTTGAAGTTGAAGGAACATGCAACTTCTGCTTTGAATAGCAGATACCTGAAATTTGGGGATCAGATTTTCAGACTTAAATATTATTTTTAGAATGAGAGGAATTGAGAGGAGATACTTTAAATATTTAACTTCAAATGTTTCTTGAATTTCTATGCACTAATTTTTGTATTGGGATACCAAGAAATGGAGAGGACAGTGCAAATAAGATAACATTTAATCTAAAGGCCAGGATGCCTCATGCTTTGATAATAACTACTGCATTTTCAATTATCTGTTAAGTGGGCAGGTGTAGATAAAGTAGAAAATAGCTGACATTAGAAATGTTGTAGGTGGATTTCTCTTTCTTTCAAGATTGCAGTTCAGTACTTAAGGTGAGCTTCAGGAATATCTAGCTGCAATGCTTTTTACAAGAACTCAGAAATGAAACAGGCTTCCACCAACACAGTCAGGATGCATTTTCCGTCACCTTCTCCTACACATAACCTGTATGCTATAAGCTAAATACTAATCAGACGTTCTTCTCATCCTTGCTTTTCCAGGGTCAACCTGAAGCATGACAAACTACAGTGATTGCTGGGCAGCCGTAGTATTCACTCTTGCCCTTCACCCTACCATCTAGACAGGAGAAACAGTAGATAGCAAGACATGTTTATTCTTTGCACATGGCTTCTTGTGAGCTCAGACATGGCTCAGAATGTAGAAAATGAAATTTCTTTTTGTAAGCATATTCTGTTTCATTAGTTGGCAGCAGCAGGACTGTTTTTATAATCATAGCAAAAAAATGATGGGCTTTTATTCTTAGGCAGCTTAAAGCTGGCTGAAGTAGATTACCAAGCAGGGCATGCTATTCGAATGTCTAATCACTGTTTTACAGACCGGATCTACTTAAAGTCATGATGTTTCTGTCTCACTCACTATTACAACTGAAAAAAGGCATTCTATTGGTTTCTGATTTAAACATGCATCCAAATTCTGCTTCAGAATTTGTTTGTAAGAGACTCAAGCCTAAACCTTGGTGGCTGACCTTATTCTGCAAGTGGCTGCACCTAAAATATTCTCAGAATACCCAATCTCTGGGATCCGGACTCCAGACTAGGAATAGCCCATGTTTAGTCATTACACTAGAATGTAACTGTCTACTTGGATTTTGAAACAGTTTTGCATTTTATTAATTAATCATCATATAAATAGCACATAGTGAAAAAGAAGATCTCCTAGGTTTTTTTGAAGGATATTGGCTTACATGACATTTTCCAGAAGTCAGAAGATGTACCCATATACAAGGCATCACTGTGCTGATGTACATATTGCCACAAATAGCTTTGAAGGAATAGTTTACCGTATCATCCCTTCATCTGACTTGTAACTGTATGCTCAAAACTCCTTTCTGGTGATCTGGCCTTCAGATTCGCATCTAAGATGACAGCATGGTACTTTTAAGAATTGGGCAAGTCTTGCCTGGGAAGCATGGACAAACTTCTTCAACGCTTAGATGCTTACTGCTTTTCCCCTACGTCTGCTGCTATCCTGTTTTTCCTTTCTCTCACTTCTTTTATATTTGCCTTCTTTCTCAGTTCCCATCTTGTATTTTTCCTCAGTTTATCTTCCCTTTCTCTCTTGTCCTCTGTACTCAGATGAGCCTTTTTCCTCTTTCACGTCTAAAGAGCTTAGGCTCTCAGGCAGTTCATCAGGTTGCACCTCTTCTCTAAACCTTCCAGTAAGAACTGACTAGCCTCCTGGATTCCCAGTGCCTTGCTGAACTGCTTTTATGATGGGGGCTATAGTGAATCATGAGGGTGAAGCAGACCATGGAATTTCTACCATGTTTGCAACCACTTCTCTTTACTGCATCAGTTCCAGCATTAATGTAACACATTCCCTAAAGGTAGCCTTGTCCTGTGCTGATCACACAGGAGCCCCAAACACTCTTTGAAATGGAAAGAAGAGATCACAGGAGCCCCCAGTACTTTTTCTCGATGCTTTCAATCACTTTTATTGACAACTTGTCAGTGCAAAATACTTGTTACAGACTAGTAAGGATGATCCACCAAGGTGCCATTTTCCTAGAAAGAGATCTGTGTGGTGTTAGTATGAATTTGGTATGCTAAGAGCTGTGAGATTTTACCTTTATGTGATAAATACAGCAGAGGCAGGCATGTGAAAAATACAGATGGATGATCACTGATTATTCTTCAGTTTATACTGCTCTCTGGTGGGATATGCAGGGAAAAACAGTCACTTCAAATGAATAGAAACGATCAGATCTCACTGCTGACTCGCCTGCCTTACATCCTCCAGGATCACAGCAATTTGCGCTGGGAAAGGTAATTTGTTTAGTCCAGCTTCTCAAAGAGGCATTGCCTAGGGGAGAGAGACCATCGTGGGCTCCACTCTCAAACTTGAGGGGGAATAGAAAGTGCATTGCACACTTTCCAAAGTGAGGTATCCTGTTCATGAATTTAAATACTTGCCTTAAAGATTCCTGAAAGCACTTTTGGAGAAATTATCTACTTTATAAAGATAAACGATTTTTACCTGCAGGCATACGATGCAGTGTGTACAAACTGTCTGGATTTGCTGTTACCATATAAGGCAAAAATGAGGAAAATCAAGATCCATTGTACAAGAATTTGTTCAGCCAACCTTTCATGCTCCTGTCAAAAAAGACAATAAAATTAGCATCTTTCTAGCCATCCAAAATCGTTTCACTGGTAGGTACTTAAAGCACCTGTGAAGCAGTTTGAGTGGGTGCTGACTTTTGCTTTCTGGCAGCACGTGAAGACACCAGTGGTTGAAGATGTGAGGGCTGGAGCTTTTGAGGCACCATTGGTGAGACTTAGTCAAAGCTGGGTACAGTGTGAAAGCAGCTACTCTGCTGCTGCCTCTTGCAAAAGTGACCTGTTAGAGTGCACAGCACCATGAGGGAGACAGGGCTCAGACTTAGCTTTTGAAAGATTTGTGAGCAAGGAATTCATAATAAGAAGTGAATCACCATTTTGTGATGATTCTATGATGTAGCGCAAAATTTTTGTGAGGCCTCAGGTACAGGTAGCCATTCATTTGGACTTGCAGCATATGCCCAGACAGTAAAAACACAAGTGCATTCACTCTCATGCAATTGAATTAATTAAAAGGTGGGTTTTTGCTTCAGAGATGTCTTCATTTTGTAAAGCAAACTTTTCAGTTTGCAGGAGGCAGATGAGGATTTGACTTTGTGCTTCTTGAATTTTATATGATGAGTTATGCTGCCAATGAAACATGAAGTGATCATTACACCAAATGATTGCATTGAGTGAGAAGGTGGCACAGAAACAAGGGCCTGAAAATTTGTCAAAGTGTGGAGAGTCTCTCAAGTAGCACACTGAAGCTCTTATATAACCCAGTTTTTGGTGAAAACAGTGTTCACCTTTCTGAATTGGAGTCTCTGTGTGCTGCCTGATGTTTCAGTAGTCAACAATACTGCTAGGTAGCTTAGCTGTTTGCTAAGATGTTTGTCTTTCTTAGTTTGGATAAGTGCATACATTTTCACGAATCTTCAAAATTTGCAGATCTTTTGCTGGTATAAAGAAACCTGAACTGAAAGTATCCCTGGAGCCAAATGTGAACTATTTCTTCTATTTGAGGGCTGTCAACACATTTGGTACAAGTGAACAAAGCGAAGCAGCTCTCATCTCAACTAAAGGTAAACCATCATTTCCTGATATCAAAACAATGGGATGGGGCAGCAAAGCAGACAAACATTCTTCTTTGGAAATCATACCTGAAGTTCCCAATATGGGAGTTAGCAAGCTATTGAAATTTTTAGTGCAATAACTCAAATTTATATAAATTGTTTGCTGCTTAAAATTAGCATAATCAAGACTACTTCACTTGAAGTTTGTATATTTATGTCAATATAAAACTGTTGTGTACTCGGAAGCAAGAACATTGAATTCTCTCAGAGAGATGAAGTGATCAAATATTTTTCAGACATCTGAGTTTGCTTGAGTCTGGGAGAGCACTTTCAGATAAAAGTTGCAATGACATTAAAAAAAACCCCTCACAATTAAAACCTTGTGGACTTTGAGTTTCAGTGATGAGGAAGCATGCAAAGCAGTTTTAAAATGTAATGTATGGCTCAAACTCTAAGATTCATAGATAAATACTGTTAAGCTGTGTGAAGTTATTCAACCTTCTTAAATACTGAAGACCTCTTTGTCATCTAGCTTCATTTCTGAATATTAGACTGCTATCTCAGTTGGGCACAGCTTGGAAGTCTCCTTCCATTTGTACCCAATTTTCTGTTACTCCTACCTACCAGCAAACACAGGTCTGTCCAGCTAAGATAACAGTTATTATTGCTTAACATTTTATGATTTGCCTCATGTTAATGTAGCCAGCCTCTCAGATCTGGTGTTTCTTTGTTATCGATTGTACCAGGAACTCGATTTCGCCTGCTGAGTGACACAGCCCATCCGGCTTTGCAAATCTCCTCCAATGCAACAGTGATCCACCTTCCTGAGAAAACCAAACTCACTGGGTGAGCAAGAAGATGATGAGTATAACCACTCCGTGGTTTAGGGTGATTCCCTCACTTTTATTTTTGCCTATGGGCAGCATTCACATCATACTAATTGCGTAAAATAACTGAATCATTTTGGTCATGCAGCACCTGGACTTTGTGTGTTTGACCCCCCCACTTTCAAGCACTGCAACATCTCAATAACAACAGTGGTAGCATTGATGTAGGTACTGGAAAGAGTTCAGTGCCACACTAAGGAATGGCCAGGATGTCAAAGGCCGAGATACCTCTGGGTCTGCTTGATTTGCTTCAGCCTCTGGTCACTGCTTAATCCATCAGAGCTCTTCAGTCTCAAAGCAATTTTTTGTTGCCCTGAGAAGATCAGATTTGTGTGCTCATTTTTTAATATATTGTGGATAGCAATAATCCATCTTCCATACTTTTCTCCTCTCCTGAGGGCATTATTTGTAATGTTTTCCAAAGTATTTTTGGCTTTGGAGAACTATGAAGTGCTCCTGGAATATGTTTAGCATGGTTGTACCAGGCTATCTGTATACATTGTGAACACGGTCTATTTGTGTAAGTTGTGCCATATTGATATGGCTTCTTAAAAGGTGATGAGGATTTACTAGTTTAAGCACATTTTTTACTGTCACAACTGAATATACACATGATGTTTATCACTATGACTACTTAAAACAAGCCCTCTTCTAGATTGAACAAGCCTTCAAAATTTGATATCTTATAGATAGTCCATCTCAGTGCAAAGATGCAAAGACTCTCAGTGGCAACATTTAAATCTGTGATAAAACCCTGAAGTTAGAACAACACAGTATAATTAATTAGTGATTTTAGATGATGTTTCACGATGTGACTGAAAGAAATATCACAATATGGTTTGTCTACCAGCACCACCACACTCACTTTACTATATGCCTCTTCCACAAACAGGTTTCCTTCAGTCCTGGGTGAACTGCTGCCTGCTCAAGGATGTCATTACTGGGAAATTGTTGTCTCTGCTTGCAGAAGCTACAGGATTGGGATTTGCTATGAGGAAATAACACAGAGCAGTGTCCTGGGGCTGAATGATACCTCCTGGTGTATGCGTTGCTGTCCTACACAAACCAGGTAAAAAAGAGTAGGTCTAAATGCTTGGGAAGTTACTTGTCCTTCATGAAAATAAAGCTGGTCAGCTTCAAGAATCAGAAGAGTGGAAAGGATTCTTTTGCTTTCTTTATGCAAATTTGAATAGAAAGAAAAGGACAACTACAAGAAGTCTTTAGACCTCTTAATTAAAAAAAACTTATAAAGTACTTTAAAAAATAAAATTAATCTCAATCAGAGATTTGATCACCCTTCACACAGCCAGTGAATAAAACTTAAAGAACTAGTTCCCTGCTGTTTTGTCATTCCAGGCTCATATCCTGAACTGCTTCACTAAACTCAGCAAGTATATTTATTTACATAAAAACAGCCTTTTTAGAATCCCTTTCCTTCCATGAGATATGTAAAGCTTCAATATGGAGTGCTTTCTCCTGCCTTGTCCTTCACAGTGATAGACACTCACCTGCCACTGTGACAGGACTGCAGGATGTTGGGATAGTCTGTAGTAGCAGGCCAGTGCTAGGCTGCTTGGAGGTTTGTAAGGCATCACCCTGCAGATGGTATAAAGGTGATCTTAATCTAAACAAGGTGAACTTGATCTAAAGAAATGTGGGTTTTTCAGTATGAAATCATATAGATGTATGCACATAGCTGGCTAAATGAAACACCCAGGATGCTTTTATTCTAAAAGCCCAGAGATGCCAAATAAAAAGGCTCACATGCCAGGCAGGGCTTTGAAGTGATGCCACATTTGCTTTGCCTATATACCGACCAAAACTGTTGCCATGTGATGTATGAAGCCACCTGTTAATAGACTGGAATTAAGCTGCAGGTTGTTTCTGGTAAATTGTCATGAAGAGGCTCACTGTATTCTGGTTTCCATTTTCCTGCAGCTTTCTTTACAGATTTCTTCACACCGGTGTGATGAGCGATGTCCATGTGACAGAACACCTGGCCAGGATTGGCATCCTGTTGGATTACAGTAGTGGTAGACTATTGTTCTTCAATGCAGAGAGAGGACTGGTGCTGTTTGCCATCAGGCACAAATTCACTGATGCTGCTTACCCAGCCTTTGCCCTGGAGAAGGCAGGAGTGCTTACCCTGTGCACAGGAATGGAGCTGCCAGAGTTTGTGAAGCACAGCTAATCTCCTGCTTCACACTTTCCAGAAAACTGACAATTACACCATCAGAGGATAGAGGGGGGAAGATGAGTGCCTGGAAGGGATATCTAGTCTTCATTGATCAATGTAATGTGATCACATAATTGGTAATTGTAGTTAGTACTCAGACATATAATCACCCTGAGCCTGTAAAGAAAATCAGCTCCTTCAGATGGAGCACACACCTAGTAATCTACACAACAGTACTTCTAAGGGGATAAAGAAGTTTTGTTAGATATGATAGCACTAGCTGTCTTTGTAAAGTGAATTACAAACCCATGCAATAAATGCATTTCTCACTGCAATACATGGAAGTTGTTATTTCATCATTTGCCAGGGTAGTCAGAGCCTGAATCCCAGAAGATGTGTTTGGAAAATGTGTAAAAATTTCAACAACTGAAACATTCTGCAAGTTAATGTTTTGGGTTGTTCTCTGCCAACTCTTTAAAGGCACAAACTAAGAAAACTTGGCAACTTAGAAATCTGCATGTTTTCAAAATGAATGAGTCCCAAGCTAGTCTTCTTTTCAGTTATGTAAGGATTGAGTATGCCACACTTACCTAACCTGCTCTCAGCAGATTAACAGCTACCTGAATGTGTCAGTATTCATACCTCTGAATAGCTACTCATGAAACACATGTATGACAAAATTTGATAGTAGTGGTAAAAGTCTTCCCTTGTGTTTTTCGTCCTTAGTTTGTTGGGTTAGTGGTTTTGGTGATGAAAGGAATGTTGCTATGCAGGACCTTGTGGATCACCATTTTTCTGCCCCTGCTTTTTACCTTTGCTTGTACAAATTTGAAACTCCTAATTTCAGGCTTTTGTACATTTCTCTGAATTTGCCCTGCTCATTCCTACTAGCTGCACTAGCACCAGCATCATGACAGTGAGGTGCAGTGTTTCAAGGCCATCAAAACAGGCAGGCTAAAATTAATTGATATCAGCAAAGGAATAGGATGTTGATTTTCGCTATTGGCTTTTTCAAATCATGTTTCCAGGCACTTCACACATCATTGGTATGGCTGTCTACCTGCCTGTCCGAAGGGCTGAAGGCACAAATGCCCGTGGTGCTGAACTCTAGTGAGTGTTGGGGGAAAATTAATCTGCTCTGGAGATTTCTACCTCAGGGGACTGTGCTGCCAGACTTGTTTCTGAGCTGAGCTGAAGAGCTGTACTCCCCTAAGTAAAACAGATTTCAGGAGTCTAACAGAGAAAGTTGGCATCTAAAAACAGAAGTTACATAAGTTGCAATGAAGCTTCTGCTTTGTATGCT
Organism: Neodrepanis coruscans; assembly: GCA_013400695.1. Classification (NCBI taxonomy): domain Eukaryota; kingdom Metazoa; phylum Chordata; class Aves; order Passeriformes; family Philepittidae; genus Neodrepanis; species Neodrepanis coruscans. The sequence goes on along the minus strand of VYZS01053018.1, from coordinate 2,736 downwards.
CAGAGAAGGTGCCTGCTGCTGGTGGGTTTTTTATGGTTTAACACCAACCAAGGCATATGCTTGCTGCTCCAGTCTGATTGGTGTCCCAGGGGAGGCACAGTCCACACCATCATAGCAGGCTCAAGCAAGCCTGAGCCCAGTTGAGGCAAGACAAAGAAGATTCTATGACCATTTATTTTAAGCCAGAGCTCTTTCTGGCATTTCAATTAAAGAACGCCTGTTCTGAATCCCTGCCAAGGAGAGAGGGGAATGAAAAAGCAGTATTGTGCCCTTTTGGCTCAAGTGAGTGTTTTGTAGAGGTGTGGAGGATGATGAGAAAAGGTCCAGGATTAATTGAGAAAAAACGATTAAAAGGGTACTGGGGGGTAGCATTACTATGAAGGCTGAGGAGGAGGAAGCAACAGAAGGTAGGCTGGAAACTCACACAGAGCAGATGGGGATAAACTAAGAGGCAAGTCAGTGGTGTCAGCAGGGTGTGTTCCTCAGGCTCCTGCAGCCAGTGGTCTTACTGAATGTTTTGCTATCTCCAGAGCTTCATGTGGTACTTAGAAATAAGCCTGAAATATCTGTGTGCTGGGATGATTTTACCTGTGCACTCCTCATCCTGGTCACTGCTGTCCTAAAAGTGGGCTTGTTTCATGGATACCAACATGATATATTGACAAGGGCAGAGACAGCAGTAAAAGGAGAACAAAATGACATGAAATTATTTGGATTTTTCAATGATGGCAAGAGGCAAATGCCTTGCCAACAGCGTACTAATAATTAGTAGATTTTAAATGAAAAGTGAAAGCTTTGTCTATTGCCACACATTATTACTCAGGTACTACCACAACAGTTGAGCTTGGCAACATTTTTTTTTTTTGAGAAACCTCATTATCAGAAATATTTGGTTAATTTCAAAAAATGACCTGACTCTGTTTTCTTTCTAATTTTTATATAAGGCTCACTTTTAGATTGGGTAGTATCAAAAAGTGTATTTACAGTTTATTTGGATAATAACTGAATAAGTTATTTTAAATCAAAAATGTCACTCAAAGAGTTTAAACAGTACTATTTTGAATGTCTAAATCTGGTCTGTGTTAAGCTATGGCAGATGAAGAAATGTCTGGAAAGAATATCCTGTTCAGAGAGATGGAACAAAGTGCACACTAAACAAAACCTGTATACAAGTTAAGATTCGGTATAGGAAGAAATTTCATATTAGTGAAGAAAGCAGACCCTGAAAGCCACAGCTGACTTATTGCTAGGACTTATTGTAAATGGCGTAAACTCTCCTGCCCTTGGAAAGCTTAGAGGTACATCTGCTGTCATATTTTACATGTCTGATTGGCATGAAGTTCAGGAACTCACTTTACAGAACGTGCCAGAACTTGAATATATGGTGCAGTCCGTATGATTTTGAATTCAGATGAACTGAGATTTTGAGGTTTGCTGCATCCATTTTTTTTCTGACCATTGGAGCTCTTAACAACACACCAGAACAGAAAGATGAAAAACTCCCAGTCACTGTATTTTTGTTGTGCTTGATGAATTTAGCATTTAGAATACCTCAAAACCAGCAAAAGATGTCAATTAGCTTGGCTGAAACTAAGACTTCATACAAATATTGACCAGTTTGTGTGGTATGTGTACACTGTCTAGTCATCACTCCATGCTTAGAACAACATTTTAAAAGTTAGAAAAAGATCTGTAAAAGAGTTCACCAAAATTTGGTGTTTATTTTAATTCTGAAATTAAAAGAGCTGATGCCTAACAATGTAAGTATTGTTAATAAATGAGCAGGCGGATCTGAAATACATTGCACAAAAAGGAACAATTTCCTCTCACTTCATCAGGTTTTCAATTAGGCTTGTAAACCTCTGTGCACTGAGATGAGAATATAGGCTTGACTGTAAAAAGAGAAGCATTAATTTCTACTGTCAAAATAGAACTGAACTGAAATATTATGAGTATCAGTGGTATTGATCCACAAATATTGCTTAGGTCACTCTGCTGAAGAGAGAATGCTATGTTTTTGTGTGACATGAGGCAGGGAAACTTGGCAATGCATCTGCAAACTGCAACAGATATGGTACAAGTGCATCCAGGAAGACCTCTGCTTTTGACCTAGCTGTTTTTTCAGTATGATTCATACTGAAGGTGATGAAGTGGTGCCTTGTTGTAGAAACAGGTACATTAACCCCCCCTACACACACACACCACTCTTGTTGAAAACTGTGCATGTTATCACTAAGTTGTTATAAGGCAGAGGCTCAATAAAGCACAATACCAATAAGTTGTTCCTAAACCCGCAGTGCTGTTATATTGTCCGTGATATACATGTGAAATACTATTTCTATTAGCATTGCAAGGGTTTGAATATGTATGTAAAGATGGATTTAAGAGTAATGCAAAATTAGAATCTTTTGAATCATTGTAATGGTTTGGTTTAAACCGCAGGGGAAGGCTAAGAAAAGAAAAACCACCCTCTTTTTCCTGTGTCTACATCCGGCTGGGAGGAGTAGCCAGGTTACCAAGGTTAGCTCTGCCTGGGTTTTTCCCATCAGCCCTGGAGACCCACAAGGTGTGCTTGGAGGGGGCTGGGATTATAAAATCTGCAGGACAGGGCACTCGCTCTCTCTTTCTCTGGGACTCTGGAGCTGAAGGCGGGGTGCCTCTACTCAGCACGGCCTTGAGGATTCCCACCCCCCCGGACATTGCTGCCTGCTGTCTCTTCTCTACGGAGTTCCCTGA
>VYZS01053016.1:1851-21001 GCA_013400695.1 Neodrepanis coruscans | reverse complement strand
GGTCGTGTAGATACGTATTTGTACCAGAAATGGTTTTACATGTTCTTTGGTTCTAAAAAATGTTATTCAGCTGTTACTGTGCATCTGAGTCTGAAATTATGGTCTTTGACAATTCTAGTTTAAAGCTCTAAAATGTAAAACCTAACGTACAGTTTTAATTTATTTTGTTTTACAGCTATTTATTAATCAAGTTGGTTTTGAGTAATAAAGTATTTTGTTTGAGTGTAGCAGCATTTTTGTGTTCTGATTCAGTCCACTGGAGACAAGGCATCTTCTGTAACCACACACAAGATTGAACAACACCATCAACATTTTTGTAGGGCTCAGTGTTTGTGGGGGAAAAGTTAAAATAAAGAAGTAGGAGGGAAGATCTTCTAGATAATAAGAAATTACTTGGGGACGAGGGGAACAAAGATACTCAGGAAAAATGTTGGGGAGGCATAAAAAGTAAGAGGATATCCTATGTGACACTGAAGGGAGAGTCTGGAGACTGGGACTCACCTGCCATGACCCCATGGCACAGGGACAGAGTGGTCAAGGCAGGGATGGAGACAAGTGCCTGCTAGTAGGTGGGAACATGGCAATGGACTGAGAGGACCTGTATTCCAGTGCTACTATGGTTGGTTTTCGTACAGAGAGTCATTGGTATAGCAGGACATGAGTGACCATCAAGAAGGGCGAGTGTCCAGTTTGGGGATGGAGACATCATGCAGGCAGGACGGGCAGTGATGGAGATATCACAGGGTAACAAGGAGTCAGTGAATTAGCCCTGTTGAGCTGTGTATGCATGCCTTGGGAATGGAGTTAGGGCTGGCAGCCCATCTCACAATGCTGGAGTAGAAACCACTAACAAGAACTACTTCTGAGAGCAAACAAGCCAAATGATAAGAAAAAAACATGCAATTTTTATATAAGAACCACAGATAAATCCTCCAGAGGATGCATTGTGAGACACAGAGAGAAAAACATCTGCTTCTGCCATGCACCTTTTTTGGGTCGTCCTCAAAGGACAGTAGCTCAGGGTCTAAACATACCTTGGGCTGTAAGAAAGCTTGGCTGGAGTCCATCCTCTCTTTGAAGAGATTTGATCCCATTTCTCACAACACTGCTCTGATAATGTGATTGTGCAAGGAAGTCAACCCGCAATTCCTCTTTCTCTAGCATAATTGTCAAAGACACAAAAGACAGGATGGAAATGGCTGATGAGGACGGTATTTCAGTTATCACAGCTCAAACCCCATTAGGCAAAGGTGAGATTTGCTCTTGTTCTTTTGCACAGGGCAGATCCCTCAGGTATCTGATCAAAAAAACATACTAACACCTGTTGCACCATCCATGAGGGTCAGAGGAAGATGTGTGTCTTGCAGTGTACCCACAGACCCACTATCCCATTGTGCTAGCAGACAAGACCAAAGAAAGTCTGTGGAGATGATGCCAAGCTGGATGGGGCTTTGAGCAACCTGGTCTAGTGGAAGGTGTCCCAGCCCATCGCAGGGGGTTTGGAGCTAGATGATCTTTAAACCCCTTTCAACCTAAATCTTTTTATGATTCTGTGATCTTGGAGTATCTCTTCTCTGCCATATTCTCCTCGTCATGCATGCTTTGTGCCATATTAGATCCATTCTGAGCACCTAAAATGCAAGGTCTAAAACCAGCATAGGTTGGAAATTAAGCCATGGCTTAAAATTCAAGTAGGGACTGAACAGCTCAGCACTGCCACAAGGGCAATGGTGTCATGGCCTGACAAGTGGGTGAGCTCACCTGGCAGCCACCCAGGCAGGATAAAGACACAGGAAATGTGATGTTGCCCCAACATCTCCCATGTCTTTCTCAATAGCTTATGCTGTGTACACAGACTACCCTGAAGAAACTTCAGTCCAAGGACTTTAGATGCCTCTGGGGTTGGGCAGGGAGCTTGTCAGTACTGTTTGTACATAAAAAAGGGTTAATCCCCTTTTTTTAAAAAAAATGTCTACATCCTTTGGTATCCTAACTAGATGCCTTCTTATATGTGAAGGCTACCTTAAGAAATCAGGTCTTTAAGCTCTGGTTGTTTGCTGAGACTTGAAAGTGGTTAAGGAGGAATCAAAAAGAACACTTCAGCAACAGTGAAGCAGAATATTGTTGATGTTTACAATGACTGAAATTAACTTAATTCTCTTACATATGGTTGCTACTTCTGCCTCTGGATATTAATTAGATTAAACTCCCAGTATCTGAAAAAATTAATAATATTTGCTTGGCTGTGAAGGAAAATCTAAAAAGTGCAACTGTAACATAAATGGAAGACAACACGGCATGGATTTCATCTGGATAAGGGGACTGGTCAGATGTGCTAACCATGGAATTTTCATCTGTATTTCTGCTTTGTTAATGTCTTAAACTCTGAAACGAAAAATGTTACTTTTAATTTGGGAAAATTCATGGCAACTGGAAGACATAATTCAGATGAGATTGGAAACAGGAATACTGGAGCTGCCTGTCTACACAGAGTGGGCAAGAGATTTCTCGTAACCATGGTTTTTATTATAACTCGTAAATGATTGCTGGAACTAAAGGCCTCTTGGGTACCAGTAGGGGAAATTTATCCATAAACATAATTTCAAGTACTCATCCTCTGTGAATATGAACTTTTCCTAGAGCCTGAGGCCAGGCATGCAAAAAACAGACACACAAAATAACCTATTAAATCTGAAATTCTTGACTGCACAACTGGCGTCCCATAACCAACCTCTTGCACATGAAATCTCATACAAAAATGCCTTCATGACTTCAAGCAGGGGTGACCCATGCGCAAGCTTACTGGAACTAGAGGGGCCATAGTGACTCAGCATTACCATTCTGGAGACTGAGAACTGTTATATAAAAGCCAGAAGTAAGTCACACACTCAGCAATATGGTATTTTTGAGGCTAGATTTGTGCTGCCAGGTCTGAGGATTTGCAGCACAGCCAGGAAGGTAGTGCCAAAGGCACAGAGTTAAGCAATGCTCATGGCAGCACACACTGAAGCTGCAGTTTTGCAGCTCAGAAGTTTCCTGTATACAGAACTGCTCTCCCAGGTTTTGACAAGGGATCCTGCACTGCTACCAGAGTCCAGCCTGGCCAGGACACTGAAGGTGCATAAGGGAGCAGAGTGGGGCAGTTTCAAGATCCATGTAGTTAAGCCCTTGGCTTTGCCAAACAAACCAACTTAATTATGTCCAGTTGAGACTCTAAGAGAGTTCTTCTGTTTTTCTCCATACTACAGTATATCTCAATTTTGAAATACATCAACTGTGCATTAGCAACAACCTTGCCAAAAAAAGAGCAAATTTTAACATTTCTTGCCAGTGTTAGATGTCTTTTTTTGCAACAGCTATCGGGGCTGAGGTTGTGGGAATGCTTCCAAGGAAGATTGATTACAGAAGAAGGAAAGATAAGGGTAATGCTAAGAGTTTACCCAGGCACTTTTACAGGTTGAAAAAAGGAGAACACAACAGTTTTCATGCTGACTTCATTAAGCCAAAATAAGGGATTGTCATTGTATATTGTACAAATAAATAAAAAGTCCTAAATAAAGTCATCTCGAAGGATGACCTCAAAGAAGTTATTTATGGTTATATAATTTTCTTCATAAAGCATATTCTAGACTATTGATCTCTTGAGGACAATGGTGAGTAGTATCAAGAAAAATGGGAAAGAGGTTGACAGAGTAGCAGAACTAGGTATTTGAGAAGGTGGAAAATAGAAAACTACATAAATTTTATCAATAGCTTCCTAGATGGTTCTGATGGATTCTAATGGCCCTATCATCAGAGAGGAAGACTAGTGAGGAAAATTTATCACATACTGAAGGATGGAAAGCTACTTCTTCCTTCTAGCACACATGGAGCCAATGAGGGAAGAGAAAAAAAAGGTGGAAAGCTATAGCAGGGGTATAAGTCCCAGAAGCTATTTCTTCAGCTAGGTATTATCTGTGTATATGCTGCACAGGAGAACTCTACACCCAATTTTCAGATTCATCTCACCCCCTCGCAAACATCTCACATAACTAAGTGAGTGGAGTCATTGAAAGCTCCCTCCAGGCATTACTTATCCTTAGCTCAGCTGACCCATTTCTGGGTCATTCCCTGAGCCTGTCCATCTCCTTCTGGGTACTAGGGAGAGGGTTTCTGTCCAAATGGGAATACCTCAGTTAGGTATCTGGTCTTAGTGGTGAATTCAGTCCTCAGTGATCAGACCACTCCTATAGAGTCCTACCAGCCTTGCCAGGGTCTGGCCCTGTTTCAGCTGCCCAGGCCTAGCAGTCCCCCCTCTCTGGCCTCTGGATGGTCACAGGCACCCTGTGCACTGAGGGTCCTTCTGGAACCAATGCAGTGCTCTTCAACAGGAAATAATTTTGGCAAATACCTTAAGTGTGCAATATACCTATAATATCTCCTTTCACTTCTCTATTATCCCACAGTTCTGTGGAAGGGACTTTATTTCTCAGCACATGCAACATCCCACCTGCCCTGTGTAACACTCCAGGTCTAAGCTGCATGCTGCCTGAGAGGTTTACTTATATTTAAGACTGCAAGAGATTTCACCCACATGAACTCTTGCAAAGCTTTTGGTTCTCTTAATACCTTGAATCACAGAATCACAGAATTAACAAGATTGGAAAAGACCATAGTGATCACTGAGTCCAACCTATTTCTTAACCTATTACCAACCTATTACCCAACACCATCCCATCATCTAGATCATCTACATCATGGCACTAAGTACATCATCCAACCTTTTCTTGAACACATCCAGGGATGGTGACTCCTCCACCTCCTTGGGCAGCCCATTCCAGTGGGAAATCACTTTTTCTTTGAAAAAAATTTTTCCTAATATCCAGTCTAAACATCCCCTAACACAGCTTAAGACTGTGTCCTCTTGTTCTGTCACTGGTAGTCTGAGAGAGGAGACTGACACCGACCTGACTACAACCTCCTTTCAGGTAGTTGTAGAGAGCAATAAGATCTCCCCTGAGCCTCCTCTTCTCCAGACTAAACAACCCCAGCTCCCTCAGTCGTTCCCCACAGGGCTTGTGCTCCAGCCCCTTTACTATCCTTGTTGCCCTTCTCTGGACACATTCAAGTGATTCAACATCTTTCTTAAACTGAGGGGCCCAGAACTGGACACAGTACTCGAGGTGCGGCCTCACCAATGCTGAGGACAGGAGAAGAATAGCTTCCCTAGTCCTGCTGGCCACACTATTCTTAATACAGGCCAAGAAGTTATTGGCTTTCTTGACCACCTGGGCACAATTTATGGTTCATATTAAGTTTCCTATCGACCAGCACGCCCAAGTCCCTATCTGCTTAACCACTCTCCAGCCACTCAGTCCCCAAACTATAGGTCTACATGGGGTTATTATGACCAAAGTGAAGTAGCCGGAACTTGGACTTGTTAAATCTCATCTTATTAGAATCAGTCCATCTCTCCAATCTGTCAAGGTCCCTCTGAAGGGCCCTCCTACCCTCTAACAGATCAACACTTGCTCCCAGCTTGGTTTCTTCCACAAACTTGCTAATCACATAAAGAGAGCATGCTACAAGCATGGAACAAGCATTTACCCAAGAGAACTTATTTTAATTAGTGATAAAATAAGCATTTTGGCAAAGATTTCAGGGGTAACATACAACTAAGGCAGAAGCTTTACATCAGAAATACCCAGGAAACAAAGCAATCAGTAACCCAGCTTAGTCGAACACAAGTTTCTTGGCTTTAAGTTACCCAAAAGAGTAAAGAAGGGGAAGAGAAAGGAGAGATTAAAAGAACAAAGAAAGCAGGAAGAAGAGATTAGAAGGTTCCTGTGGAGATCACATCATGATGGCAGGTCCCGTAGGGGAAGGCTGAGATGGAGCCAATCTTCCATGTACTTAAGTGGTTTGGCTACCATGGCCACCCCTCCCAAGCAGCACTGACCACTCAGTGCCCTCTAGGCCAAAGTGAGGGGTAGTGCAGCCCATCAAGACTCCAGGAGACCTGGTGTGGACAGGCTACCAGGCAGATCTCTTTTGATTGACAGCCTAACCTCATTTGACTGACAGCTTAACTACATGGCTTCCTAGCCATATGTGCTCTGGGCTGCTGTGTTGGACCATGTGTGTCCTGATCCTGCCATGAGGCTGCAGGTCCAACCATGGCCCTCCTTGATGCACACACAGAGGCAAGATGGTTGGTTCTAAAAAAATAAACAATCTAGTGAGATACGAATCCAGTCTCTAACACCTCGCAATGCTGCAGGTGTACCCTAAGTCCTGTGTCAGACCCATGCATAAATCTCAGACACATAAGACTGTCTTCAATGACAGTAAACATCCTTTTTCAGGTTTCTCATGGACTTCACTATCACTGCAACTTTATCCTCTTTTGTGGCAATGCATGGACAGTATGATTGGGTGTGGAAAATTGGACTCAATGCTAGAGTAGACATGCTCTTGAGTCACACCACCAATGGCAAGGAGAACGGAGGAACCTCTCCTCTGACTAGGACAGCCATCAACAAGTTTGATCCAGATAACCTGAGTGCTTTATAAAACCTTATTGTAAGTACAAAAGGAGACTGTGAAATATGAAGTCGATGGACAATTCCCTGAGAACAGTGGAAAAACTGCTGAATAAAAGTAGCATGAAAATATCTTGGCTCAATTTTTTAATTTTTATGTATGCTGGGAAATTTTTTTTCATTTCTTTGTGTTAATTCCACATTTTCTTACAGACAAAAGGAAGTTTCATCCAGGTGAGGACTGTATGAAAGGAAAACTGCATCAAAAAACACCGCTTCATCAAGCAGGGAGTTAAAGCACTGCCAAGACTCTACCAAAGAGAAAGATGGTGGCAATATGATAGACTCCGAAAGTACATGTTCCTGTACAAAGGAAAAAAAAACCGAAACAAAATCCCAAACCAAACAAAAAAAAACAAACAAAAAAACCAACCAAACAAAACAAAAATAAAAAAAACCAAGTCAACAAACAACAACAAAAAGAAAAACAACAAAAAAAAAAACCAAACCAAAGAAAAAAACACCAACACCAAAAAACTAAAAGACAAATTTTCTGCTTATCATGAAACCTTCTGTAAACGTTTTTCCGTTTAGGTACTTCAATAACCCTTTTGAAATCAATACTTGCTTTGAATGAAAAATATTGAAGAGATATGCTTTAGGTTTTGGAGAGTAAGAATACACTTTAAAAACTAAAGCTTATTAAAATGAACTACATATCTGTTATCTTCTCATTAATCATATTTCCATGTTGCAAAAGCTGCCCAAGTGTAGACCAGGATGAAAGAACACACCAAACTGTTTTATGGTAAAACCTTTTTTTTTGCATGTTCTGTTGCTAACTAGAAATTATGAGAATTAATAAGTCAGGGAAAGCTTTATAAAGCAAACAAGTACTATATAAAGGTGAAGCAGGTGTGGGGCAGACTAGAAAATAGATTTCTCTAAAGGCTAGTGGAAATGAGAATTCAGAATGTCTTGGTTCTCCTGTTACTATGTGAGGCACTTTCTTGTGCTTTCCCTGCAGATACAGGGCAGAAGAAGGAAGAAGGCGTGCAACTTATCCAGGTGAGAAAGGTAGACCTCTGGGAAGATCGTTAGCAACTGTTGAGCATCCACTGCAGTCTCTGGAACTAGTAAACAGCAGCTAAGGAGCTAGTAGAATAAACAACAATATTGAATAGTTCTCAAAATGAGGATGGTGGGAGGACAGTAGGGGTGTAATCATAATGACAAAAACTTCTTTAGACACAGCTCATCTTGTTTAACTTCTTTTAGAGATCATCTAAACCTGATGATCATTCACTTATGTGTTGATTCTACAAATAATTAAACTCCCGAGTCAGTCTAGATTTGGTTTGCAGTTCAGGTGGAAATATGGTTATTTATGTGACTTGTGGTATTATGAAACATAGCTCTTAATAAAATAAGTTCGTTTTTTTTACCATCAAAAATGTGGGAAAATGGGATGCTACTGCTCAAATTTTATATTCAGTCATATATTTCAAACTGGCTCTTCTAAAGGACTCTGGGTAACCCTGAGGTGCAAGGTAAGTGGAGGTCACCTTATTAGAAAATTATAGGCAAATGTTAATTTTAAATGTATTTTGAATTTGCAAAATATTTATAGTGATAATATAGGTTAAAAAACTATCGTTAAGAGAAAAAATATTCATACAGGCTTTAACAAACTCTATTATCTATGCTTCCATAGAACAGAAAAAAAATGCAGAAGTACATGACTAAGTGGTGCTAGTATAATATCTTACGAGCTTCAAAAACAAACACCATTGACTGTCAAATTCATATTTCTTTCATTTAGAAGCATCTGGAAAATTACTATGGCTTTAAAAAAGGTGGGCTGTCTTTTGTTTGGAAAAGTAATAGCCCAATGACCCAAAAGCTAAAAGAAATGCTGGAATTCTTTGGACAGGATGTGACAGGGTGTCGTAGGGTAAAAAACCGAAAGTAAAAAAACGGTCTTTGTTCCTGCCATGCGGGGCTGGCGGCCAGGCGGGGGGGGGATGACCCTTTACCTCCCGCCCACGCAGACTGGGGGGGCTGCGGGCAGTGCTGATGCCTGCGTGGGTTTTCGGTGGCCCTTTTCTTCCCCCCCCCCCACCCCGGCTGTGTGGCACAGACGGTGGGCACGGTACCGCACACCGCCAGGAACCGCTGCTGGAGGTGCAGCCCCGGCCCGATATCGAGTCCCAGCACGGCCCCGCGCGGCCCCGGCTTCGCCCCGGAGCAGCGCTGTGCGGGCTTCCCGGCAAGGGCGGCGTGCGCGCCGCCCGGAGTCACTGCAGGAGGCACAGCCCCAGTCCCGGGCTGGGGTCGGCCATGGCCCCGCTCCAAGCCCGAGCCGAGCCTTGGGGAAGAGCTGCGCTTGTTCAGCCGATGCGGGGCCGGAGCGCAGGGCAGCACGGAGAGGAGCTGCCGGGTGCTGCCTCTCGGGGCTCATCCCTGGGCCGGCGCTTATGCGAGGGCGCTCTCTCCTCCCCTTCTCCGCGGGCCGAGGGGAGTGGCGCCGGAGTGCGGCGATCCTGGCTGGATGCTGCCATTTTGTCAGGCGCGCCCTGGTATCTCTGGCATCCCCATTGCTTCCGGCTTGTGGGTCGGCATCACTTCCGGGCCGCAGGCGCGGGAGCTGCCCCGCGGGGCCAAAACCGCATGGCACCGTGGCTGTGCAGCATGGGGGCCGCAGCCGAATGGCGCTGTGACCGTGCGGCACCGGGGCGGGGCCGTGTGGTGCCGCATGGCGCTGAGGGCGCCGCCATTACCAGATGTACAGTCCTGGCCCGCGCATCACTTCCGGCTGGCCACGGCGTGTCCTGTGAGCCACTGCGCATGTGGGGCTGTACCCGGGGCAGAGCCAATTGCAGGAAAGGCCGGCCCCTGGGACCCACCTGCGCATGCACGGATCGGGGCTCCTTATAAAAGGGCCGGACGGCTGCCATTTTGCTCTCTTTGGCTTTGGACATGGCAGTGGTAACATTGCTCCTCGTCATCACCGGGACTAACGGCCACGTGGAAGTCGGGTAGGCGATTCCACTGCGGCGGTCTGGTGGGTATTGCCTGGGGGGAGGAGCCATTTTCTTTTTTTGATCACTTTTTTTGTGATCTGGTTTTTCTTTCTTTTTTTTCTTTCTCTTTTGGAGGGGTGGACTTCCTTTTTCTCGGAATTGCACTCTTCCTCGTGAACTCCTGGGAGGCGGATTTTCTTCCTCGGGGAGGGGGGTTGTTTCTTCCCTTTCGTTTTTTTTTCCCTTTGTGGGTTTTTTTTTTCTTCTTTCCCCGGAGGCGAGTGGTCTGGCTATTATCGGCAACTATTTCCGGGGTTCAAAGACCACATCTCTTCCATCAGCACTAAATCCCTTCCTGGGGCTATCGGGAAGGGGAGGGAGGGGGGCGCTCGCGGTTTCTAATTTTCTTGAGTGTTTTTCCTTCAGTCAAAGCCGGGCGGAAGCTCGCGCTGCTAGGGGGGTCCTCAGATTGGCCACGTGCTCCCTCTAATTACCCCGGCGTCTCTCTGGGAGCCCAGAAAGAGACCAGCACTATTTCCAGAGCGTCCTCATCCCAAAATGGGCCCTGGGAAACTTAATTTGTCTGTTTTGTTGCACTTTATTTGTCGGGTTTTGCGCGAAATAAACTGTGATATTTGTGTGTTTTCTTCATTTTGGGGTGTGTCTGTGGCTTCTCTCAGAATCTCTTGTCCAAAAATCGCTAAATTTGTGGTAAAACCACGACACAGGGATAGCAGATTCTGGCACTTTGGACTTGGTAAGGAAATGTTCCTGTGGATTCCCTGACATGGCAGGAGACCCAAAATGGGCAAAACAAGTTCTGACATACAGGTAATTACAATGGAATTCCTCATGTCAAGACAGTGTTCTACATAGCGTAAGTGGTCAGAACACAGCTGGTTTTCTATTTTAAATTTGAAAGGACATTAAACTACACACCAGACCTGCATCCAGCAGATGTCAATGTAGCCATCAAAAAAGCATTAAGTGTTTGGAGCAGTGTGACTCCACCGAGATTCATCAGGAAGGATAGAGGTAATGCAGACATAATGATCACCTCTGCAGCCAGAGGTAAAACTTCAAGCAATCATTATGAGTTATTGCCAATTTGCTGCCTATGTGGAGCAGTTGACTTGAAATACTCACAATTTCTTCCCATAGATAGCATGCGTGATATTCAGAGTCAGGCTGAACAAGCAGACAGAAAACACAGTTCTTGCTCAAGGTACTATGGCTATAATTCTTGGCAATCTTGGGGGGACGGTATAGAGGCAGATGAAGAGGAAACAGAAAATAACTGTAAGAAACTGCCCCTAATTCGCTGGTTCTATACCTACTATATTCTGTCTAGTTTGTGTATGAACCCCCAATAAGCTGTGTATGGGATTTGCTCCTCAGATCACAATGATTTCACTCCCTTTGATGGCCCAGGAGGGTCTCTTGCTCATGTCTATGCACCCAGCAAGGGCACTGGTGGAAACACTCAGTTCAATGAGGATGAAACCTAGACCAAAAGCATAGAGGGTAGGAAATGAAGTTCTCCAACCCCTTCTTGAAGCAAGTTGCACATGAAATCAAGGGTGTAGTGTCTGTCTCCTCTCTTCCTTAAGAAGTGCTTAAACTGCTGCTGATTTGGAGGAGCATTGTGCTATGGTTTCCATAGCTATAAAAACGCTCTAAGCCTTCTAGTTAAAATATTAAAACCCCATTTGAGCTTCTGCCATGCACTGGGTGGAGATTTACTTGGGAGGGGGCCTGCTCGCCTCTGCCCACACGTTTATATCACTTCCACTGGCCCAGGGCCCTTCTCCCACACTGACTTGTACAGGATCTAGAGACTATTTATTTGTATTCTGCTATAATGATTTCATTATTTTTCTTTCTGACCAGAATTTCATCTCTAACTAAATTTCCCACAAGAGCTTTGCTTGCTCAGGCAAGCAGTTCTGAAAGCTTCTGACCTACCTTATGCCCTTCAGTGTCATTCAGAAAAAAGGAAAAGACACAGCTCTCCACTCTCCTGTTATACATTTTGGTTTTTGTTTTCAGGTACAAATCTGTTTTATGTTGCTCCCCATGAGCTTGGCCATTCAGTGGGACTTTCCCATTCCAAAGACCTTAGTGCTCTGATTGTATCCAGTTTACAAGAAATTTGACCCTTCAGTACTCTTCATCAGGATGATATTACTGACATTCAGTATCTCTATGGTAATACACAATTATTAATTAACTAGTGCTTATAATTTCAAAGACTTTGGAATACCTTTCAGTGGCATTTTTGTGTACTGGATATACCTCACAAAGGTCTCACTACTTCTTCCATGAACTTCTTCTTTTAGGACTATCTTCTAATACGCACAATAATCAAAGGAAATCTACTGAGATGAAAGACACAACTGAGTCGAAAGGTCCTGTATTGCCCAACACCTGTGGCCCTAATTTAGCTTGAGATGCTATTACCACTTTCCATGGTTAAATAGTGTTTTTATAAAGACAAGTAAGACAGCTTCTGTAAGTAAAATAGCTGGGTGTTATTTTTCAATAATTATGACCCACAGCGTGAAAAAATAAGTTTACCCAGAATATCAGCCATTCTAGATAGGAAGGCAAGACAAAAACAAAGAGGGTGGTGGAGAAATTAAGAGAGATAATTATAAGGAGGAACATGACCTTTGAAATAGAGCATGCTGTGTATATGGTGACAAAAGACAGCTCCTCTACAAACATAGGCTGTTTTCACTTTAGGCTATAAGCAAGTCCGAAGTGTTTGGCATCTGGGAGAACTCAGCTTTGACAAAATGTACTACCAGCTCTGGGATGCTTGACACCTTTATTGCTATCCTTTCTTTGAGAAAGCTGAGAGTTTACTAGTCCTGGCACAATACCAGACTGAAGACACCCTGTAGTGGTGATTTAGTACAATAATAGAAGAAGAGGATAATTGATACAGTACTAAACTCAAAGTGTCCCTTTCAAGGGCATGACATCCCAAGGTCTGGAGGAGAAAAGTAAAGGAGTTGATTTTTCTCCTTTTCATATGATAGGACCGTGCTAAATATCAACATTAAAGAGAGTTCTTACCTCAGAGTTTGGAGTTCACAAAGTCAGTAAAGTGTTATTTTACAGAAAAGCCACACGGACACTGATTGTTTCTCTAAGCTGGTTCTGATAAACCCGGGGTGGGGTTCATTTCCAAAATCTTATCCCTTACCGACTGGTAAGCCAGGTCTCTCTAAGCTCCATTTATGTGTAAGGGAAAATAATTTTTTTGACAGCAGTTCCTCTGACCTATATTTTAGATGTCTGGATGAAGAGGAGAACAATCGTACCATGGAAATAACTTTCTTTTTATTAAGATTAAAAGAGCTTAGTGTGACTAACTGAAGGTACGTGGTTGAGTTTAGTCAGATATATCCTGCCCTGATAGCTATGATGTGGCCATATGCATTAGTGTATGTAAATACCTAATTTCATTTAAAACCTGTTCTATATCTATGTAAGGCGTATTTGGCACAAAGGTCCTGCAGTCAGAACCACTGATTTCAATTTAATATCTTCATTCTGGCCATGGCTGCCACCTGGTGTTGATAGTGCATATGGAATTCCTGAAAAAGATGAAACAGTAATTTTTAAAGGTAAAACACTGTCTTTTCATTTTCCCATGTTGTCTTCCAGGTAGCCTTGAGAGTTTGTGTCTGGCTTAAAAATCTCTTCAGCTCTTTCTGTAGGATTCCACAAGGCTTAATTTAGTCTAAAAATTGGTGTGCTTCAATCACAGATATAACGAAAATATTGTGCAAGTTAAAGAGTATGTATCTTAATTTTTAATATCCATATAGAAAAGTTTTCCTGTTATTACTGTTTGGGGTGTTTGTTTTTTTTTTCAAATTATCTGTTGAATTTAAAAATTATACAACATGCTTGTTCCAAACTTGTGGGAAACTATCATAAATACGAAGGAAGATTGAATTTCAGCTTTTACAAGAACTGATATAGAAAACTATCACAATTTTTCTGACCTTAGAAGTAGTATGTAGAATGTTTTCAACTGCCCATTATTTTGTCTCTTCATTTTTTCATTAATAGATTAGCCTTCATGAGAAGGATTTTGTCGTTGTCAGAAGAAGATTCTGATAACATGTTGTCATCAACTTTCCCTAATAGGGAATGAATTCAGGCTTGTGAGAGGAGATAGCGTACTTACTGAATATCCCCCAGAACTCTACGTAGTGGGCTTTTCAAAGAATGTTACCAAAATTGATCCTGCTTTTTATAATGGAAATGAGGGGAAAACATATTTCTACACAGCAGACAAATTTTGGAGGTAACATTTCCTGTGCTACGTTCCTAAACAGAAGTAAACTTAATCACATGATCAGTATCCTGTCATGATTTAGGATGCATTAGTCACACATTTTTGGTAATCTCTTTCAATGTCACAACTGGCTATGGAGAAGTATTTGAAAGGAAGGTGAAAGGGTGCTTTTGGCTTTCCTTTTAGTTGATTTAGCTATTTAATAGTTGTTTTGAGTTGGGTTTTTTTTTTATTTATCTGCCTTGTGAAAAAAAAGCAATCTTACAACACCACAAGACAGGTCAGGAAATCAGTCAGAACTCACTATTAATATCAAAAATGTTTCTGAGGAATGACAAGGAGTATCCCGCCCCTTTTCTAGTTACTAACAGGTAGTTTCATAAAGTTGCTGATAAATGCCATGTACTACAAAGAATTATGTGCTGTTCATGGTTATTATTTTATCTTTCAATTCTGTCCCTACTGCTCATCTTTGTCTTACAGGACATAGATTTCTAGCAACTGGAGGAGATGCTTATGTAATTAAAGTAGTAAATAGCCTTAACTTTTGTAGAAGAATGACAAAACTTCTCTCTTTCCTGTTGCCATAATGCCCAAGCCATTGTACATGCAGAATAACTATACGGCCACATACTTGTAGTTTAAGCAGAAAACCAGACTTCCACATTTTAGGTCGAACTCTGGTAGCTTGAATGGCTTTATATGAGAAGTTTGATCATTAGATATCTTTCTGAACGAAGTTATCAGAAGGGAAATGCTTTCAGAAGCCTTCTTATTCCAGCACTGACAGATCAACTGCTCTTTACAAAGAACGTCATAGCTTGCTGTAAGTAACTTAGGCAAAATGACTTAAAAAAAATCAACTTATAACTTCAGAAAAAAATGAATTTTTTTTTCTTGCAAATATTTCTTACAGAGGAATAACTTGAAGGTATTATTTTTCTAATCTCCTTTAGGCATGGTCTCTTAGAAAAAAATATTACACAGATTTATGATGATGATTCCAATATTAGGTATTCTTACCTATATCTTGAGGTGTAGTAAACAAAAGCAAATCTTTCAGTGCAGCTAATTGAGTAATGACTATTTATGACAAATGGTGTCTTTCTCAATGATGCCTAAATCATACTGAAAATCTTCAATGAACTCAGTTGCCTATTGATAGGTAGAAGGTAATGAAGTGAGATTAATTAATCATGAGGGGGTTGCAGTTTTCGTTGACTCCAGGTTGTTTATCATTTTTCTCAGTTATGATAAAAGAAGTCAGTCTATAGATAGGAAGTCATTACTGATAAAAGATATGTTTCCAGAAATTAATAGGAAGATTGATGCTGTTTTTCAACATGAAAGTGAGTAACAGTTCTTAATAAAATCTGTGTGAGACACTCAGTCATAGAGAGAGCTTGGGCAGAGAAAGGTACTTCTAAAAGCTTCTCAGAGCCTGCAGGATGACCAATTAGACCCTGAAACAGTTACATAAAACTCCCATGCTTCACTTTATCCCCTTGAAAAATGTTGATGGTATACATTTGGTGACAGCTTCACATCTGGAAAGGCCAGCTCCAAGGGACAGATATATTTGTATTTATGTTGATGCACACATCACAGCATAAAGAACACCACTCCAGACAGAGAAGTCTCAACAACACAAGGTATACCTCCTGTGAGTGAGGCTACCACAGCCTAGCCCTCTGAAGTAAAATGGGACTAATTTCTCCTGCTTGAGAATGAACGTTACATAGACAGGAATATGCTGGACTAGACTCAAGGATACATCCGCACCGACAAAAGTCACAGCTTCCCAGTTGTCTCTTTGCTCCTCATCTCCTGCTCATCAAAACTCATGCATGTTCTTTCATAGCAAATCTATCATCTCACTCCAGAACTAGTCTCACACATGATGCTGTGGGTCCTTAGCTGCAGACCTCACTCCCAGAGGGCAATGTGGACATGGCTGCCCCAGGCTGGATCTCTCCTTCGCTGCACACCATTGGCAGCACCCATCAAGTTAGTACCTGCTCCACACTGGACTGTGCCATACCCACCCACAGGTGGCTAGAAATGAACCCTTCTGGGGGGGTTTCAACACAGCTAATGTGTAACAGCAGATATTTTAAATTGTAAAAACACATCACATACATTTTTTTATAATGTCAGCTTGTGGAATTCATTGAGTACATTATACAGTATGTGCATGGCTGGTTTGCCATGGAAGGTATTCCCATACTGCAGAGGTTATATCTGGGAGTAAATGCTATTGGCAGCACAATTGTATCCAAAGGTCATTTCGAGGTCTTTCTGGATGTTGTTAAAGCTAATCTTTACATCTGCAATATAATAATTCATCTGGATTTTTGTTTGTCTTTTTTTTTCCTAGCTTTTATTTATTTCTTCTGTGGAAGAAAGCAATTTGAATTTGACCTCAATAAAGACAAACTTTAGAAAAATCAAAGCTACTGCTCATAGTTAGAGTGGAAGATATACAGTCCTACAGGAGATCCAAAGAGCAATCCCTCCCAGGCTGAGGTGTGTGCCTAGAGATGGAAATGCTCCTTTTTTACTGACTGAAGAGGCAGGTTTTGTTGGACACCTGATTACAGAAGGCTGAATTTACATGTGATGAATTCTACTTTAAGTTATTTATCATTATATGGGATTTTCTCTACAATATATTCTAGGACAAACCTGTTTGAGCAGGGAGGTTGGACCAGATGATCCCACTGTGGTCCCTTACAACTTTACCCATTCTGTGATTCTGTGATCGAAGGCTCATCTCCACAGATATAGGAAGAGAGGAGTATACTGGCATGTAGGGAAGATGCAGTCACCCCTGACCTGCCTCTGCTCCTCTTCAGTTATCCATAGGGAGCCACCCATTGGCCGGGGGATACCCATCATTATGTGTCAATGGCAGAGAGTCCCCACCACATCACAGACTGAGGGGTCACTGCCAGGGCAATAGGGATCGATATCCAGGGTAAGGGCATTTGGGGATTTTATATAATTTATTATGTCATGTTTGAAGAGAACCAGGAAATATTAGAAATTCATTATGAGTTGATTAGTGGAAAGACAGGCAGGGAAATATAAGTATTAAGGTAGACTGGGGAGGAATGGGTTTATGGGAAAAATAGAGGGAAAAGTGAATCAAAGAGGTTGGTTGCGTGCAAACAGGCTGCAGTCAGCATGCTTCTTTGGCCATGCCTTGCCCATGTAGTCCTGTTTTCTCAGTTAGTCATATCTTATGTGTAGGCGAGCTCTTTCTACATGTGCTTGGGTGAGCTTCAAGCTGGACCAGCTGATGAGAAAGTTAAGAAGTCTAAATACCAGCATCTAGAGCATGACTGCAAGCTACAGGGGCATGTGAATTACCAGGATACAGGAGATGCAGGGGCAGCTTTTGTACTGGGAGGACTATGTGCCTAAACCAGCTGCTAAAGGTCTCCACACTGTTCATATTTGTATGTAAATGTTTCACCAAAGGACAGAAGTCTTCATCAGCCAGAGGAGAGGAATGGGATGGGGCCACTAGTCCTTTTCATATTTGTCCAAGTGCTCCATGTTTCTTTCTATAATGGTCTCTGTGGCCAGCCTCTTGGCTCTCTGGACCCAGGGGACAGACTTTAGGCAGCTATCATTTTAGTACTTCTGACAGTAATTTCCTTGCTGCTAAAGTCAGACATCACTCTACTGTGCACTGGTGAAAAGACGTTAAGCTATTAGAAGTGTCCAAAGGAGGACAGCAGAGATGGTGCAGGGCCTTGAGAGGAAGTCATATGAGGAGCAGCTGAGGTCACTTGGTCTGTTCAGCCTGGAGAAGAGGAGACTGAGGGGAAACCTCATTGCAGTCTGCAACTTCCCTGTAGACAGGAGGGGGAGGCACTGTTCTCTGTGGTGACCAGTGACAGGACCTCAGGGAATGACCTGAAGTTGTGTCAGAGGAGGTTTAGGTTGGATATTAGAAAAGGATTCTCCACCCAGAGGGTGGTTGGGCGCTGCAACAGGTTCCCCAGGGAACAGCACCAGGCCTGACAGAGTTTAAGAATCGTTTGGACAATGCTCTCAGACACATGGTGTGACTCTTGGGGAGATCCCACGCAACCTTCCAACTCAGCATATTCTATGAGTCTGGGATCCCTCGGCAGTGCTCCACAGGGGCTCACAAGTATTCAGATGGACAGCTAGAAAGATCTAAGGTCTTAAAACAGGTTCCCTTTCTTTTATGCATGTAAAAAAGTCTCTCCCATTACACAGTGTCTCTCCTTCATCAGAAAACTTTCCTAAAAAACTGGAAAAGCACAGAAAAGACAGTTCTATTTGATTCTTTTTCTCCATGAATCACAGAACCACCAAATGACTGATCTTGATTGGAGCTCTGGAGATCATCTGGTTCAACCCCTCTGCTCAAGCCTCCTCAAGCAGAGCCCCCTAGAGTGGGCTGCTGAGGCTCTAGGTGGCTTTTGGAAATACTGCTTTTTTCACAAAGAAGGAGAATATACCACCTCAAGAGAAAACCTGTGCCAATGTTCTGTCACTCTTACAGTAAAAATAGTGCTTCCTGATGTTTCAAAGGAACCCCCTGTGTTTTACTTGGTGCCCATTGCCACTGGTCTTGTCAGGATAAGATAACTATATTGTATCTATATGTACAATTGTACTGTATAAATTTTACATGCTATTTAAATACACTTTATGGAACCTTCTTTCTGATACACTTTTAAAACCTCTGGTAGCAGGTTTACTCAAACAGGGACCTTCAATGGGGATGTAGTCACTGAGAAATTTTTATTTGAATTCTATTAAGGTCAAAAATGTATTAAGGCATTGCCAGTCTTGCAAGAGAAATACTTCTGTCTCATCTGTTCTGGACATAGCAAACAAAGTTTTGCTGTCCAAGAAGAACTAGAGTTAAAATTATTCGGTTTAATTACATCACCTTCAGAAAAGGAAATGAGTGACTCTGATTAGTGCATGATGTTGCCAAGGTCAGGGAAGCAGGTTGCTAGGAATTTTCAATTGGATTTAGTAGGAAATATTTCAGTGCTGTTAATTTCTTCTTTTTAGTATCCTCATCCTGTTTTTGTTGTCTAGTTCTGTGTTTCCTTCATGTTTCTGGTAGGGCTTTTTGATTGATCTCACAACTGCAAGACTTATTCAGTCCATGATCTCACACAAAACAGTGAAAGTCAAAAAGAAGCATAAATAGCTTGGCTCACACCATATATATTTTTTCAGTTCCTTAAGGAAATTTTTAATTGTCCTGGGTTTGAGTTGCTTTTTTCAACTGTTTC
>VYZS01053000.1:0-10267 GCA_013400695.1 Neodrepanis coruscans | reverse complement strand
CTGAGGACCACACCATTCACCAGTTGTGGTATCTCTCCGCTTGGGGCCCCTAGGGTTTCTTTTCATTTTATTATCTTCTGGGAGCCCCAGAGTTTGGACCAGTGCCATTCCACGGGCCAGCCCTCTTCCTCCCTTGCTCCACCAGCCCAGCAGCCAGCCCAGAGGAGCAGTTTGTTCGCTTTGCATTTTTTATTGTTGTTTTCGTGTTGTTTGTTAAATAAATTCTGCTGGTTGTTGTTACTCTATTGGAATCTCTTGTTACGTTATATCACCCCCTAGTATCCAAACCAGGACATCCTGAAGTGTAATTATTGAGTCATGGGGTACATTAGGATGAGCTCTTGGGCTCTCTAAGTTGGTTGCACATGTCATTTTGGCTTTTGCAATTTTCTATATCCTGGAGTCAGGAGAAATTATTCAGCTAAGCAGAAGATTATTACTTAGAGACTGAATGAAGTCCTCAATTATTCAGATTCAGTTTAGGTGACTAGAAGCTTTATTTAGAACACTCATTTGTGGAGCTGAGATGGCTGTATTTGAAGCAGTCTTTTGTGTGTGCTTTTGTCTACCTACATGGTTTATTGAAGATAAAGTAAAGGAATTTAAAAGAGTAGCTCAAAGTGCTTAGTGATGTTGTCAGATGTGAATTTTAGGCAAGGAGAAATGCTCTTGAAAATTAAGATAGTAAAATAGATCAAAATGGTAAAAGGCCACAGGAAAGCAAATGGGTAGGCCCCATAAAAACCATCAGACTTTAATTTAATTGTGCAGGCATATGTTAAAGCTTCTCAATACAGGGATATATACTATGTCACTCAATTCTTTGCTTTGTAGATAGAAACAACAATTCTATAGACAAACCCCACTGATTCTGGAAAACTTTAGCATTCAGGGCTTCTTAAGCATTAGAGGGCTTTGAGTACCAAAATTCAAATATATGTAAATTACATATATATGTACATACAAATATATGCAATAACATATACATAATAAATATGAATAAAAATTATATCTATTAGGCAATTTTAATTGGAAATTTTTAGAATAGAAAGGGTTTTTTAGCTAAAGAGCAGAGACGGAAAAGAATTACAGCTTGCTAAGACTGTATTTGCATAGAAAATTGTGTTTTTTATAGAAAGATACTTGTAGTTTCAGACATTCCAAATTGGTCATCTAGTAGTAGGAGACTACTAAATCAGAAAGGGAATCAGCTTAAAATCTCCATCTTGACACTGCCAAATTTCAATTTTATGAGAGAAAAGATAAAGGCAATGCCTTTGCTCTTTTTTCAGCTAAGGCACACTGACCTAGTGTCTCCACTGGATTGTGTATACTTTCAGCTATCAGCCAGAACTTGGAACTGGGACACATGTTTTTAAAGGATGACATAGGAACTGACATTTACTTGAGGAAGTCGTTTAGTTTAGGTTTTGCATATGGCTGGTATGACTAGATCCCAGAGATCAATGAAGACCTGAATAACTTCTACTTTATAATTGTTCTCCTGGAAAAGATCAAACAATTCATCTGTTTGAGGTTTATATATACTGAGACCTTGTGAAAAATCCCTGTATACTTCAGCCATGTATATTTTAATAAGTAATTAGTAGGTAGCAAACATAGCAAAACTCAGTTATGCATAATCAGCCATATCATGTTATTTTTTAACTCCTTTAGTACTTGGCAGAATTTTTCTTTCTCCAGCCACTAATTCTTATGACTTTCAAATGCCTCAGTGAGGCTTTATAGAGCAACATGGTAAATTTTGCACTTTATTAGCTTAGAAGAAACAATGACTATATACAGCACCAGTGGGTGTTTTTCCACATAGTTGCAAGATAAAGAATTTGGCTGTACCTGTTTGCTTTAATGGATACATCTGTTCCTCTTCGGACTAGAAATTTCAAAGTCATCGTAATGTGGAATTCAGACATAAGCTGTGTTTTAAAGTGATAGTGCATGACAAGTTTATGCAATTTAACAGCAGATTTCATTCTTTATAACTGCTTTTAAGAAAATAATATCCATCATGGCGACATGTGATACACCATTTAGCTCTTCTGTTTTTAACCCTGTTAAAACCTTATAATTACAATTTTAAAGATGTCTATATTTAGCCTTTAAGGATATTGAAAATATTTCATTAAAGAGATAATTTTCCCAAATTTTCATTTCAGTCTAGCAGGGATAAAGAAAACACTTGAATAAAACTTTTCTACACTGAGACTGTACAAAATACTGATTATATACTTCAATAAATAATCCAGAATTCTGATGTTTCATTTTAAGTTAAACTAGAAATATCTGAAATTAAATGCCTTTTGGAAATGAACTACCATGTTCTGAAAATGCTGAAACAAAAATTTTTAGTATTTTACCTTTTTCCAGTTGTTTTCAGGGAAAACAGTGAATTTGAGGCATATTACCTTAAAATTTGGTTCAATGAAATATTAAACCAAAATTTTTCTCTGATTTTCTCACCGTAAAATAAAAAAGCCTGACAGGAAATCAGTCTCCTTTTATTTAAATAAAGATTTAAGCAGACAATACTAAACACTACTTTCAGTAAAATTCTGAAAGTCAGAATAAAATACAAAAATATGAATGGTATCTCTACTTCATTGAATTTGTCAGATTTGTTCGCTCTATAAGTAAGGAAACTTAAAACTAACTTTAGCCTTCCTTAATAAGCCTTCAGACATATGGTATGATTCTTGGAGTGGTCCTGTGCAAGGCCGGGAGTTGGACTTTGATGATTCTTGTGCTCCCTTCAAAC
Organism: Neodrepanis coruscans; assembly: GCA_013400695.1. Lineage (NCBI taxonomy): Eukaryota > Metazoa > Chordata > Aves > Passeriformes > Philepittidae > Neodrepanis > Neodrepanis coruscans. Next base: position 7,491 of record VYZS01053000.1, on the reverse strand, counting down.
TCGGGATATTCTGGTTTCATTATATTTTTAATATAGGATCTAAGGGTGTTTGCGCCTGTTTGTGTGGTTACAGCAATTCATAAGCATTACGTAATAAAAAATAAAAGTTTTACCAGTGATCATCTGTGTCACCTATTGACTAAATTACACTAAACCGGTGGGTTTTGCCTGTTGTATACTTTAGAATTCTTCTAGTCCTTATGATAGGTTTAGCACATTTTACTATGACGATGTGTTTCTAATAATGTTTTTCCTTCTGAATTTATATCAATCCACTTGCATTTAAAGAAAACCATTCCAGTTCAGTTTTGTTGTTGTTGTTTTTGTTTATAAATTAATTTTCATTGACTACTTTCTGGCATTTCCATTATTTATCTGCATACATGCAAACAAGATATCAATGCCTTTTGAATGTTTGCTGGAAGGGATAGAAATAAAATAAATGTATATGAAATCAAACTTAGTGTTCTTACAGATGAAGAACACAGCTGCTTATAAATGTTTATGGTATCCTAAAGCATGCAATACCTATTTTATATAGATTTGTGATGAAGTTGTATAATTGTATATCCAGATATTTAATGTATAGGGAAAATCCATAGGGATAATATGAAACAGAGAACGTTTTCCACAAAGAGTGGATTTTTTTGAAAGCAATCAATCATTCAATATATTAATTTTAGAAAGAAGTATTTTCCTGGTGAATCTGAGATTGCATGGTAAGGAAAAAAAAATTTCTTCCTATGTCTTGCAAAGATAAATAAATACTGAAGCATTTAATATTTTACAGGCTCATATAAAACTAGGTTAACTTGATATGGAGCTCATTATGCTAGGATGAAGGGTTTCTAGTTACTTTCCTAGTAAATTCAATGTGCTTCTTGCAGGTGTTTATTTTTAAGATAACTAGGTCCAAGGATTTCTGTAAATTAAAAATAGTTCTCTGCAGGACAGCCTTCAGATTTCCAGCTTCTAAATCTAGTTCTGCTGTCTTTGTGCTGAAAGACACAATTAGAACTCCTGTGCAGCAAAATGCTTCTCAATATTCCTGATAAAGCAGACCCATTTATTTCAGTCAAAAAAACCCCCATAAATAAGTAACTAGGCCCTGTATTTACATATTTGTAGAGAATCAATTTGACTTTTAGATACCTTGGTTGAGATGTTCAATATTAATAGGTACTCAATTCAAAGACTGAGCTTTGAGCTCCAGAGAACACCAAGGGATGGGGGTGGATGTGAGCAGATAGCACTTAGCTGCCACCTGGGGTTATACCATGACATTATGGAAAGCAATTTCTTGATGCATTCTCTAAACATTCTCTAAATAAACTTATAGACCACCTAATATCCTGAATTTACTTTCTTTCTAATCCTGAAAAACACATTTATACTTATTCGAAAGGAATAGCTTGTCATTCATTAGTTCATTAAACCAGGATGGGTGCTTGCAAATGGGATGAAATGAACAAGATCACAGTTTCAACTTTAGTTAAACATTCTGTTTTTTAGTTTGTTTGGGATTTTTTTGTTTCCCTGTTGTTGGTTTTGCTTGGGTTTTTTAATTTGTGGGGGTTTTTTGTTTACCTGTTTGTTTGTTTGTTTGTTTGTTTGTTTGTTTCCCAGACCATTCATGCAAATGGAAGGTATACTTCCTTTATCATTCCCTGGTTTCCACTGGGAAGGCTAGATAGTGCAAACTCAGTAGGCTCCTTTTCTACATTTTGGAAAGAAATTGTCTTCTGGGGCTTATCTTAATATGTATGCTTAGTATCTTAATATGTTAGATACTGAAAACAGCATCATGGGAGACTGCTTTCTATTTCACACTGTAGACTCTTTTGGGAAAATTAAAGATACACAATAAAGTAGCAAGGCTCCTTCTTTCACAACCCTCAGATAGAGATTTTTCAGATTATCCCCTTTTTTTCCTGCTAAAAAGATGCCACTCTAACTACAGAGAAGTAATATATTCCTTTATTACTGAAGCCACCTGCCTTTTAGTTACTCACTCAATATACGAACAATCGACAGATCTATTGCCCAAGCAATTCAGAAGGTGAGTTAATAGCTTTTTTTTTATACTTCAAAGTATGTGCTGTACTGCATAGATACAAGGATATATTATAAAGTTTTCTGTAAGGCTGTCTATCCTCAAAAGCCATGTTAAGTAATTTTGTATTCCACTTAAGGTGTTATTAGATTTGTAACAAGAAGTCACACTTGAAAACATGTCACACTTAGCTGAGCAAATCCTGATATTTAAAAAAAAAAAGAGTAATTTTCTTTCCCTTCCTCTTCCACAAAATACATATTAAAATGTTCAGTAAAAGTAGTACATACTTTCATATAAGAAACTTCATGAGATTTGTATTTTCTTAGCTCAACTTCATGCCTTTGAATATCCTGCAAAATAAATTGATGAATATACTTAAATGCCAAACTCTTCACTAGGCCTCTCAGTTTCTGAAAGAATCATCATTGCTGTATAAGCAGGTATGACTACAGAGATTTTCCACTTCACCTTGGATATATCCTCTTATGTTGATAGTTACATGAATAGCCAACAGTGCTTTTATGTGAATGATATATGACTTACATATAAAATTGCACCAGCGATGTATCTTCCACCTGCTATAAATGAAACATTAGTTAAGTATTCAAGGTGTTGCCTTTTTTTTTTTTTAATATGAAATTTCACCAAACTGTTTTACTGACAACAGAAAGTGTAGCTGCATTGTAAATGCAAACTCGCATTTATCACAGAAACAGAGGTTTTATCAGCTCAAGGTCATATTAAGGATGACTAATTTTTCATTTATCATATTTCAGAGTGTATGAAGGCTTATATGATTAAATATTAGTGAAGAATTATATTCGGAACTAAAACAGTAGAAGTCACTATATAACATAATTTTTATATAAAATTCTGCTTTTATTCAGGTCTGTATATATATAATATGAGGAAGTAATAATGAAAATTCTCCCTACTGTCAAAATTTGATTTTTTTGCCAGAATTGAGCTTCTTTTCAAAATATTCTTAATGTGAATAAAATACAGTTCAATACATTCCTATTTAATCTTTCAAACAAAATACTAATTGATATAAAATTTCATAGATCTATGGCACCTCAAGTGTATAAACTAAATTCTAACACTTCCTGAAACTTCTTCATAACCATAGTCTTTAGTTATCATTTAACTCCATGAGTTTAGGCAATCATCTCAAAAATGTGTTTTAAACCATTTCTAAAACCATGGAAGTATTGTCATGTCATCCTGTGAGACTTTTAAGATAAAACCCTCAAACCTCTTTTAGTGTTAAGCTTGGCTCAATAGAACCTCTATGTGGTGAACTAGAGTTACTTAAATAAGGAAAGAAATTAGGAAAGCAATTAAAAAAGCATGCGTCATGAAGTATGACATCTATATGGAGGATTTTCAAATATGAACAATTAGTGGGGCACCATATATGTCAGAATCTGTTGCTTTCTTGTCATCTGAAGAATATTTTCTATATCAGCAAAGATCAGCAAATGAAAAGATAAACACATAGCAAAAGGAATCCTCTATGAAAAATGTTCCAAAATAAGGAAAAATGCTCAATATTTCACAAAATGCTACACTGAATTCTCAAACTCTAAGTTGTTTAGTGAGTCAGGACCGGGTAGCAGAGTGAAAACTTGAAATATGCAAAAAAATTAGTAATCAAACTTTTGTTACTATTCCCCAGATTGTTAGTCTAAGCAGAGAAAAATACAGTTTATATTCTTAGAAATAAAACATAACTATAGATTGCCCTTACACATTATTATTGAAATGTTACTACTATTTGTCCCTAATGAAGTGAAGGCTTCATACTTTTATATACTATCTATATACTATACATACTTATATCTATCTTTTCATCGTAGATTAAAAGAGATCAGAAAGAAAATGCCAAGCCAGAAAATACGTTCCTGTCACAAAAAGAGAAAATCATTTGAAGTCCACCTAAACTGTCAGTTGGTAATTACTGAAAAAGATTGACATATCTGAACAATATTAAAGCAATTTCAACAAAAAGACAACAGTAACAATGGAGTTTAATTTTTGGACTACAGTGTTCTGGATGTTAAATAATTTTTAAATTTATCTGAGTTTTGAAAAGAAGGAACCTTCTTCAATACGGTCAGGTGCTAGAGATTTAAGTGAAGTCAACAATACAGCTCTTTGTAGCTTGCAAGGTCAGTCACATACACTGGGACATCATCTCCAGCCTGATTTACATGGGCTTTGTCAAAATCATCAAGATACAAATAAAATTTTGAGCTGTCAGTGGTGGTAACTGGTAAGATCTCAAGCAAGTAAATTGAAAAGCTCTAGTCATGTCCCTGATGATTTTTTTACACATTATTGACAACATTCAAATGATTTCCTATACTGAAACTTCTACTTGTTTTGTTGATACAAGATAGAGCAGTCAGACAAAAAATACAAACTTCAACTTTTTTCCTTTTCTTTTAAAAAACTCAATCAGCATAAATTTATATTTTAAATTTTTATTCTTACCTTTTTTTAAAATTTATTTATCTGTATTTCTTTTGCTAAAAGTGCTTGAGAATGATTCTTTTATTGCCCGAGGTCTGACGTCTTTTGACATGTTTGATTTTGTGATGAATATTAATGCATGTCTTCCTGAGAAACATACATATCATCCCTATAATGGAGAGTTTGAGAGATTACTTTTTTTGACAATATATTCTCTGCTTTGTCTTTCACAAAATTAGAGTAAGGACAGCACCAATTTCATATTCCAAGTCCTTTAGCATCAGATGTTTATCTTGAAATAGCCTTTGACTATGTTCAAGCTCAGTCACATCCAATCGTTAGCTTTTATCATCAGGGCTTCAATACATCTGACATGGATCTTGATTTCCCAGGTGATGCTCAAGACACTACAAGATCTCAAATAAACAGAAAACAAGCTGCAACAGCTTGCAAATGAAAAAGCTGGCTCCCTTGACAAAGACTCATGAATACTTCAGAAAACAGAAAGTGCAAGTTGTTATTATATTTTTCTTAGAGAATTTCAAGCATAATTCTTTTAATAAAATGACATCATGTAAAAGAAAATGTTTCTTATTCCACAATGGCATAGGGAAATATAAACTAAATATCTGCAGAGGTGCCTAAGCCAATTGCAATGCACTGGACTATAATGAAGAAGCTTCATTTTCAATTCAACAGATACCTTCATCCAAGAAAATGTTCCTTTAGCAAATTCAGTAAATATGATAATTCACATTCAGTGCAGGAGTAATTCATATTTTAATATTAATTCATACAGTTCGTCATCAGAAATGTTGGAATACATTTACCAGAGATGCCCCTGAAAAATAAGCTTGTCTTACAACTTTACAGGCACATAGGTTACTTTTCTGGAGAATGTATCCCCTCAGTCAGTTACATATTTTCTGAGAGGAAGAGGAGGAAAAGGGGATAGCTTCCCTGTGTTTTGATTTATGTAAAAATAGTTTTGAATGTTGTTCAATGAGTATTATCAGAATTTTCCTTTGTGAGATTTATTTGACTTCATAATCTAGTCTATGCAAGTAAGACATGTCTTTCCCATAAAAATTACCAGTGACTGTACTTGCAAACACGTACATGCAAGCAGCTTGCAAAGCAAAGTACAGCAAGCACTTTTATTATTAATGTCTCAGTGCAAAAATCTATGCTGCATTACTTTAATTTTAAAGAAAAATGAGTGACAGAAGTCTATCTTAAACTTGAAATATTAATGAAGAATTTTAATCATTTGGGTTATTACAAAATCTAACATTATACTAGATTATTCTAGTGTCTCTTACTCCCACTTCTCTCCACAGTTATTATTATTTTTTTTACAAAATATAAGAAAAATGCACCAAGCTAAAAGTTTTACTCCTTGTAAATGTTTCAAGTAAAAAAATAAAATAAAATAAAGGAACCATTAAGAAAATTAAATTGTTAACAAAGTTCCCCAAAATGCTTAAATGTAATTTTAGACAACAAACTACAGTTACGGATTAGATTCACAGACTAAACCTCAGCCAAAGAATAGAATAGAATAGAATAGAATAGAATAGAATAGAATAGAATAGAATAGAATAGAATAGAATAGAATAGAATGGAATATATAATTTGAAATTTTGTGCTCCCTTAATTCTCAGATTTCACCTGCAGAACTCAACTCTGACAAAGAGTCTCATGCAGATAATACATATGGCTTTTCTTATAATATATAGGGCTTTTTGTTATCTATGAAAGTACTGTTAAATAGATATTCATAATTTTATTTACAGACACTGTTGAAAATATTATGAATGTAAGTATGGATCTTAGTAGAGTATAGAGGAATAAAAATGGTCTGTGCAGTATAGAAGACACAGGCAATCAAATGCAGATAATTTTAAACATGAAAAATGTAAAAGTAATTTACAGAATATATAATATTATAAATGTTATGCATCTGATGTTTTTAGCCAGACAATTACTATTAATGACTCTTATCCTGAAGCCATCAAAGAGCATTCTATGAAATTACATCAACTTGTCATAAAATTTTCAGAGGGAAGAAATTAATGACGAAAGCTGTGTAGAAACCAGAAGAAATATTTAAATAAGATTGAGAAACTATATTATATGGCTTCAATTTGAATATATTAGTCATAATAACACATAATAACACAACCTGGGTCAGGTACAGAGAGGAAGAGCTAGAACAACTAAAGGTAGAGCTAGAACAATTAAAGGTAGAGCTAGAACAATTAAAAGTAGAGCTACTGTAAGGGAATAACTAAATTGAAAAGCATTTGCCAGAATTCAGATAGAAGATATGATAAGCAGAAGATCATGCACGTCATAAAGAAACTGAGCAAAAATGAAGAAATCTTCAAAGATGTTGCAGATTCAAAGGAGGAAGTCCTTCATAGAACACAGAGTTAAACTCTTAGTAGCATGATGGTCATGACATAATTCTGGAATCCATAATCTTTGTGTTGAAAAACCTTTTAACTGCACAAAAATATCAATATTGCATGGTGTTATGGGGTGAAACGTAGTTTCAGCTGTTAAAACAGTTTTCCCTTTCTCCATTTTTCCTTTCTTTCTTCTGGGGGGATGGGGAGGGAGGTTTTGGGGGGTTTTTAGGGGCTTTCTGGGAAGGGGGGACGGGGTGTTTTAAACCTTGCCTTTTGTATGTTTATAAAAGCAAGATAGGCAAGCTCCAGACATTGCAGTGCGGTGCAGTTCTGGTTTCATGCATCCCACCGGGTGGCGACAGGGCCGGGGCAGGTGCCCCCGTTCCATTCTGTGGGCTGTGGGCATGCCCACCATCATCCCCCACCGGTTCGCCCCGCGGCTGCTGTGAACACAGCCCTGCTGGCTTGGAGAGGTGGCAGGAGCACCCGCTGCTTCCCCTACCAGTTTGCCCCACAGCTGCCATGGGCACAGCCCCACTGGCTTGG
>VYZS01052999.1:0-10677 GCA_013400695.1 Neodrepanis coruscans | reverse complement strand
GTTGCTCTAAATTTCCTAGCAATGGAGAAAAGAGGTCAATTGAATCATTAGTTGATATTAAAGGAAAAGCAGATAATTCAAGTTATAATTTATGAGATGTGACCTAGAAAGCATGTAAGCGATAAACTTAGATCTGTTAAGGTAACTTTTCTCCATTACTGATATTTATACAGTAGGAATTTTGGCTAGTATTTTAAACACACCTAAGGATTTAGGGATTCAGATTCCTGTGAAATATATATCCTGAATATAATGAGATTAAATCCCTTAGGCTGTTTTGGAGAGCTTAATCTTGGTGTTTTGTCTTAAAATACAGTAATTGAATATATAATACATATTGCCTGAAGACATGATGGTGCTCACTTCGGTTAATAAAGGTCTCCAGTCTGAAAAGAAATGTACATGGATTATTTAAGAACCACAGGAATATTATCTTTCCTAACTGTATGTTAGAAATATGCATTAAACCTCAAATGGTTCTGTGCTCTAAGTATAAAATTCTTAGAAGTTTATCCAGTTGTTCCTCCAACTATTGAAAAAGTGCTTAAAATTAAACTGAAATTCTACAACTTTTTGGGGGGAGAAAGATGATTAGAAAAAGACTGTTTGCTTTCACTGCAGAGCATACCGCATCATACATAGATGGAAATTCATCATTTTCAAAGAACATACCTTGTATCTGGACTGACTGAACTCTTGAGAAGGAATACCTTTAACCAAAGTGTTTAAATTTATGAAGAGAATTTCTTTGTCTCCCGACTTATATTTTACTGTTGTGATTAAAAGGAAATTTCGAATTTCTTGCGCCAAACTGGCTACCAAATGTGAAAAACAGTTTCTAGTAATTTAATTAGGAATTTAGCCCCTAGACTGCCAACCAAGTTCTAACCTATCTTAGACTTGAGTTTCTCATGAACCAATTCTTTTTGTAATTCCCCTCAGCTTTGCTTTTTACCAAGACTTGTATAAACTCTACAAAATATTCATACTTTAGTTTGAAACACAGGTGGTGCAGGATTGTTCAGGGACACAAAGAAATCAGCATGCAGAAATAAAAAGTGTGATCCGAGCAAAATAAGGTTCAGAGAACGCTTATTCTATCTCTAATAACTTGGTCTATTAGTACAAGAACATTTTTTTGTCCTAATAATTCTATAACAGAGCAATTGTCTTTTGTGTTATTTTCTTATCTAGACAAGGAAGGGACCTCAAAGATCATCAAGTTCCAAGCACCCTGCCATGCACAGTGACACCTTCCACTAGACTAGGTTGGTCACGGCTACACGCAATCTGGCCTTGAACACTTTCAGGAAAGGGGTACCTACAACTTTTCTGCTCCAGTGTCCACCATGTCACAGTAAAGAATTTCTTCCTAATATCTAATCCAAACCCTCTTCCAGTTTAAAAGCATTTTCCTTTGTTCCTTTATCACTTATGGGACACTTACGTGACTTTTGACAAAATCCCACAGTGACAACAGCAACATCATGGATAAAGAAGTCCAAGATGTCTTTTCAGTCTGTCAGTGAAATACAGTAATCCCAGGTTTATTTTTGGTGGTTTTTTTGTTTGGTTGGTTTGCTAAGTGGATGTAACTAGATCGTGTTTCATTAGGATTTGGAGCATGCTTTTGAAATTAACACAGTAATAATGTGTTTTAAACTATTTTACAGTGAAGTCTCAGTCCACAAAACCTATAATTCTTTCATCTTTCTGAATGAAACTAAGCAATTCAAAAAGGTTTAGGAGATACCCTAATGGAAGCCACCTGTTTAAGTAGGTGTTAATCCCAGGGTAACAAATTAGAAATAGAAAAAAAATCAAAAAAGAACAAACCATGAAATTTAAATGTAAAGATGGTGAATCCTCAGCCCCACCTGGTTTTCTCTAAAAACATTTCGTGTCATACTCTCCAGCTACTGCTTTGCTTAGCTCTATTGATTCTATAAAATATCTATCACATTAGGTTATGTTCACACCACATGCTAAAAAGGAAGTAAAGAAAAAAAGCACTTAATCTAGAAAACTTGGTAAGTCCACAATTACAAAAAGTCAGAATTATTGTTGTAAAATAAAAGCATCAAATATGAAGAAATAATTAAGGGAGATGTAAAATTAATCTTTAATGTAGTTTATAAAAGTACCTTTAACAAAAGAAAATGTCTTCATATAATAGATATAATATTCTTATATAATATTCTCTGGTTTTTCCTCAGTATTGTTTGGAAGTAAAAATAATTCTATAGACAAAAATCTAATTTTGCTTCATTCTTTTCTTCCATTTTTTTTGCTTACTCAAAGACCAGGGAAATTTCTTGGTAGATTTCTCTTATTTCAATTTTTTGCTTTGAAAAAATGTTTTTAGCAAGTTGAGGTGTAACAATAAAAATATTATAGAACAGCAGCAAATCTTTAAGAGTTTAATCATAGAAAAGACTGGTCTTGAATACTGCATTTACCTGAATGGAACCTGGATGAGAAGAGAAGGACATGTTCGAATCAATATATACTATCTGCATGTGCATGGTAGTAGTTCTGTCATATTTAATGATGAATGTAAAGGCTGCCTGAGGATTTCTAAGAGCAGTGCTTTCTCTCTTCAGCTTTGCTGTTGCTACCCTGTTGAGGTCTGTGAGTCTTAGAGAGAATGTGTCAACACTGAAACAACATATAAAATGACCAGAAACTCACAAGGAGGTGTTTGACAGACTAAAGAGAACTGTTAACCAAAACTGTACTACAGAAAAGCTGCTTTAATAAGAATAGGAGAATGTTTCAGAAGAGTATCAAAGCAGAGCTAGAAGCCCATGCTGCTTAGACCCTTTACAGCTAAAGAGAAGAAAACACTCAACTGTTGGAGGAGCTTCTGGCTATTGATTTTGTTCTGAATAGAACAGTTCCACAATTAAAGGAGGCAGATAAGCAGTTTGATAATGAGCTATTAGAAAATCTTTATTGACACTTTTAAAAAGTGGTACTTATGACTTTACACTCATGGCACTGTAAAGAGTAAGGACAAGTAGAGTAAGACAGCTGAAGACTAAAAAAAATGCCCCATGTATAAAGAAAGACACAGCTCCTTAAGTAACACAGAGATGCTTACCAACTTGTATAAAAAATCTTTGCATCTTTGCCTCTAAGTCTGAAGATAACTGTATTCAGGAGTGAAATAGTGTGGGCTGGGAAAAAGAATTAAAAATTGCATTTCAGGATTTATCCAACACAAGAAGGAAGAGACATAAAATATCATTTCCCTGTTAAAGTACAATACGAAGAAATGGGTTTATACAAGAGTGAATTTTGTTTAAATAAGCATTGAAGCAATTTCAAAAGATTTTAGAGTTAGTATCACAAGCTAGATGAAGTCTGTATTTCTGGGGACAGATCAGTTGAAACCTAAGCACAGGGTATGCAACTAATGGTGATATTTGACAGTGTGCTTGCCACATATGTTTATATAATTATATTATACTATAGATAATATTAGATATATTAGAATATTAGATTAGATTATAATTAGGTTATTAGATTATAATTAGGTGTGGAAAAAAGAAAAGTGGTTGATTAAAGAACAAGTTTCTACAACTCATTGAAATTCCAGACACCTGATATTGAGAAAAGGCGACATAATACTGTGTGACAAGGTTTTCATAGCTACTGTAGACTAATGCTAAATTTCTCAAGATAGTGAATATTTTGAAATTACTCAAGAAATGAAAGAAATATTTTCCAAGTATCTGATGTGAAAGAAAAGAGGTATGGAGTACATCACAGAAAAAAGTGTGAAACTGAGTACCAGATGTTTTCTACTGGTCACTCAGAGAGGAAAAGGAAGGGCAGTCAGCAGAAAACAAGCCTGATACTGATGGCATAAGCAAAATAAAAGAAAGACAGTAACAAGTTGGTGATATCAATTATATATCTTTCCAGAGTCCAGAGACTAGGATAGTATGTAAAGAAATAAGGATGAAAACATTGTTTCCTGATTGTAGAAAAAGCTGTCAGGCTAAACTAACTTCATAAGTTTTTTGACTTAAAGGTTCTTCTACTACATTGACTTTTTTTAATGCTCTTTAAAGGGTGAAGCTTTGTATATACCACTGTCAGCTAGTTGTTGATGTCATTTGTGCAGTCCCATTTGCCAGCAATCTCCTTCTTCCATTCTTTAGATTTTTATCCTGCTCAGTTGAAGTCTGTCAGTCAGCAAACATGCCAGAGCTAAAACTACTTTTAAAACCATACGGTCACTCTATCGTTGAAGCATCTGGCAGGGTACTGGTTTATGCTTAAGCAAGGCTTAGAACTTCCACAGTATACATCAGAAGTAAAACTTACCCTTCATTTTACTTATATCAGTTTGAGTAATAAATCATAGTTCCTTTACTGAGACAGAACTCAAGACAATTTTCTCATTTTAAGAACTTTCAACTGTATGGTGTTCTATGTAATGGATATCACAGTACACTAATGAGTTTGCCAGCATTACCAGAAGATGTATCACCATTTACATAGGATTTTTTTGTCCCTGGAATGATTGTATGAACGTATCAGTTTTATAATATCTCTTCACTTATATAGGTAGAAAATCACAGTCTGTTAAAAATACTATGAAATATTCATCTTATGTAAAATGTTCTTAGTGTTTATTATGTTTTCTCATTAGCAGTGATGTATCCTGTCTCATAGAATACTCAGTACTTGTCTAAGGAGGGTGTAACCACACACAATTTTTTTTTTTTAATTTTAAAAACAGAATTATGAACTGATCCACAGATAATGGGACTTGCTTTATTTTATTCTCACATAATACTGCCCATATCTGAAATGCATTATTAAAAATTATATATTAAATTTCTAGTGTTTTTGTTTGAAGATCATCCAAAATTTCTATAAGAGTACAGCACAAGATTTTTTTTTAATAAAAAGGGGAGAAATACATCAGCATATTTGAAATACAGAGGAAAAAAAGAAGATGGAAGACATCTTCTGCAACTGATATTTAACAAAAATACTTGATTTTTTTAAATTAAAAACAAAACAAAACAAACAGAGTTTTTGATTTGCCACTTATTTTTGTTACTGTAAATCTTGTGCTTAAAATTGCTATCAAAACAAACATTAAAGATTTTATACCCTTAGTTGTATAACCTGGGTGAAGAATAGAACTAAATGATCTGTAAGCCAAAAATTGTTTAGCATTTGCTGACAACATCCTGTAAGAACTGCAAGACAAATGGTTTCTAGCACTGGTGCTCTTGGAAGGCACCTTGATAACATTTTGAGTTTTTGCATAAAACTTTGATTTTCCACATTAGAGACAAAGACAGGGTAAAAATAAAATGAAAAAAGAAATTAAACAAGCCACAAATTATATGGCACAAAAAATGCTTTGTAAAATATTTCCAAGTTCTTTTATTAGTTTTATTTCTTAACAGAGATTCATGCACTTCCAACACAGCAATTCACTCTGGCCTCCAGTCTTCACAGACTTCATGCAGAGTCAGCTTTATGCACTGTGAATGACTTCATTGCTTTGTTCCTTAATGTAAAGTTGTGCACAAACACATTTGGGCAATCACAGCTTTAGGAAATACTGTTACAAAAGGAGGAATCTACAGCTATGAGGATTCATACTATCTTTTTTTCCCTTTCTACAGGTATTAGCAATGAAGTTCCTATCTGAGCAAGTAAAGTTGGTAAGCTTTTTCTTGAGTCAGGACTGTGAGATGGGAGACTGGGTCCTTTACTCTGTGTGCCTCTCATTCAAAGAGATACTTAAGTACTTATGTGTAACCTGAGCTGGAATTTCAATGGTTAATGCTAGCAGAAAAATTTCCCTCTTACTTACTAAACACTCAGTTTTCCCTGGATAATATATTCCAGAAAACTGGAATTGATTTGCACAATGGCCTGTGCACTGCAGACATTTGCAGAGAGGTGAAATAATTTTTTCAAGATTTCCTGGCTAATTAGATTTACAGCCACAAACAGATGCTCATATTCTGAAATCGGCTTCTGAGACAGTAGATATTACTACTTTCATTCAGGTTCCTCTCACATATGTCATAGGACAAGCTCACTCACAGCAATTCAAGATGTAGAGAACAATGCCAAGATAAACTTTGTTACCTCTGAAAAAGTTAACTATTCCTCCACAATCACTAAAAATCTATTCACAAAAATTAGAGGTGAAATGCAATTCTTTCCTGTCATTTGTATTCCATCTATCAAGTTTTCCTTTACCACGAGCAGACAGTTGTAAGAAAGTATTTTAAATGAAAGTGATATATATTTAAATACACCATTTTTCTGAGAAGTAATTTACTCTTCCTTCTCTACTAGCCATAGAATTCAGTAGTTCTGAAATGCTGTACAATGCTAACCCCACAGGACTGATCAGTAATTGTAATTTTGCTGTCTTAAGTATTGCAGCTATTATTTTTTTAACTGCATAACAAACTCAAGTTGTCATTCACCCCATGACACTGCCACCAACCAGATTATTTCACAGTGTAAAAGAAAACTGCTCAAGAGATAAATTTCTATATGTAAATTACAAGAAAGCTATTAAACCAACAATTGGTCATAATGCTGAAATATTGAGGATAGTAAGACAAATGGCATGGAGGACAATTACTTCGGCGGGCTCTGTCTCAAATTTTACTGTGACTCAAATCTACACTAAAAAAGCAATGCTACTCTTCATATAACTGTGCTGGTTAACCTTCAGCATCTTTCAGTGTCTTTTCACATGCTTCATTACTGACTCTAGCTTATCTGAAGAACTGGAAAAAATGACTTAGACCCATCCCTGCAGGAGGCGACAACTTAGCTCTGATGATGCATCTCACTTTCAGGCCATACAGCAATGAGGCAGGAGCTCTTGTTCATCTGGAAAACAATAAAATCAACAACTTAAACCTGTTGTTCAAAGCTTTCCCCCCACACACTCCCTAAAACACACAAACATGCACATGCTCACACCTGTGTGAGGCAACTGGGTTTTGTTGTGTTTTATCAGAGTCCTCTCTCTGGGAACCTGTGAAGTGATTGCTCTAATCTTTTTTTCCCTAAATATATGTGTGTGTGTATCTATTTGTATTTTAGAATGCATATAGTGATTTGCTATCTCTAGGAGAAGTTATCAGTGTGCCATTTTGATGGTGAAATTTTTTTTAAAAAAGAAACAAACAACAACAATTTCATATTCTGCATAGAGACTGCACAGCCTATTAAAAAACAAACTGAGGGGCTTTAGTATGTTTTCTGAACTTCCGGGATTTATACGCTGTTATGGGTTAACCAGAGAAAGGGGAGAGGGGGGTTTCTTTTAAACCTTTTTTTCCTTTTCCTGAGAGAAGGAAGCAAGTGAAACAGCTGGGTCCTGGCACCTTGTGGCACCGAGGCACCAAGGGCGGCAGCAGAGCGGGGCCGGGAGCACCACTGCTGCCCAGATTGGGTCTGGGCCAGTCCCTGGTGCCTTGCAGCATGGTACCTCTCCCGCCTGCTCCCCCCACAACCCCCCTGAGCGGGGAGAGTGGTGGGGCTGGTGCAGAGCCACCCTGGCCTGCCCCGGCCTGGCTCCCACTCACCACCATGATTAAGCCAGGGGCAGGGAGCAGTGGCACCGGCCTACACTCACCACCATGACTGAGCCAGGGCCAGGAGCAGCGGCGCTGACTCGTCACTCCTGTGGCTCCCCACCCAATCCACAGGTTCTGCTCCAGTGCAGTGGGTGCGGCACAGCTCAGGGTGCACGCGGATCCTCTCACCACTGCAGCAGCATGGGGCACCAGAGGCGCAGCGAGCTGAGGCAGGCAGTGCCCATGCAGTGGAGAGAGTGGCAGAAGCCGCACAGAGTGGGGGCAGCCCCAGGCCAGTGCCGTGGCATAGGATGGGCTCACGGCAATGGGCACAACGGCTTCTCTGGCTGCCCTGTGCCCTGGTCCCCATGGCGGTAGCATGGAGGTGGGCAGCAGCTGTGGCCCCTCCTGTAGCGTGTGCTGCCCCAAGCAGTTTTGGTGGCAAATGCCACCATGTTTGCTTCATGGTGAGGTCCAGAGAGGGGTCAGCCCCAGTGCCATATGACACCAAATCAGGCTGATGACCAATGGAGAAGCAGCATGCACCAGAAAGGGAGTATGAGAAAAAATGAGAAGAGAAATCCTATAAAATTGGCAGAAACTTTCTCTCTCAGCTCTCCTTCAGTGTGGGCAGTGGTGTGGCATCACCACAGCTTGAGCAGAGGACCGCGCAGCTTCATGTGGCAGTGACAGCAGTGTGGTATCTCTTCCCCTTGGGTTGCCTGGGGTTTCCTTTCACTCTCCTGATTTTTATTAGCAACTCCGGAGTTGGACCATGCTGCAACACCTTCCCAGCTCTGCCTACGTGGCAGCACTCCTTCCTCTCCCTCCACAGCCCAGCAGCCAGCCTAGAGCAGCAAAGGGGTTACTTGTTTTTGTGGTTACATTATTGTGTTACTCTTTGTTAGTGATTTTACACATCTGTATTCTAGATATTCAATAAATTACTGTGTCGTTGACTTCTCTATTACGTCTCTGGTCTTTTAGTAATGCCCCCTAGTGTCCAAACCGGGACATATGTCTGTATGACTATTTCATTATTCAAATAATGACAATTGGAAGAAGCAAGCCAATAGTAGATTCTTAATGCTGATAGACATTTAATTCCTATCCAATATTTTTAAATATATTTTATATGAATATATTTTATATGAATATATTTTATATGAATATATTTATGTATTTATATATTTATTTATATATATATATGTATTTTACATCTATTGCTTAGAATATAAGAATTTAGTATTAAAATATTAACTTTGGATGTTAAAATTTACCTACACTGTTCCTAATGCAGGTTAACTAAATACTGATCTCATAAATAAGTAATGAAATAACTAAATAATCTTTAAAACTCATCACTTCTAGCCCGATTTTCATCATCACTGGGCTGAATCCCAACTGGATCCAAGAATATTCAATATTACAAGACTATATCTTTGTGTTTGAGATTTAGGAGCTTGCTTAAATTTTCTAAAGTAAAATTGATATTAATTTAGATTGATGAAATAGTCTTGCTTAGGAAAACATTAATTCGTCAAACAGAGCATAAGACCTTTACTTAATATTTACTTGGTCATGCATAAGGAAACCCACTCATCTACTGAAGTAAACATGTGATTTATGTAGGCTGATTAAATTCCAAACTGAAGGTCAGTGAGTCCTTTTCTCCTTTAGGAAGTTCTGGTTGACTAAAGCTTCTCAATGGAAAATATCCCTCCACAAAAGATTTGGCTGAATCACTTGGGGAAAGCACAAAAAAACAGTGACATACATTGCTGAACAAATGGCAGGTTTCTCCAACTTTGCACTTCCAATCTGAATTTAAATCCCCACATATATGTATGAAGCACTTGGTACTTCCTATTTCATAACCCACCTCTGTTGTAGCTTTTGACTGGCTTCAGATCTCCTGTCAGTGCATATCCACTGAAGATCAACTCCTGGAATATTAATTCCCCCTGTAGAAAGAAAGAAGGAAATCTAAGGACCAAATGATGCAGCCAAAAATGGCACAGTTCTTTTTGGATGTTTTTTAAAGACTTACATATTTTTCTGTTGTATTTCATTTTAATTGTAGATGTATTGTTCTTAAAGATGGATACATATAATTTGCAACACTAAGGTCACAGAACAAATTTCATTATTAAACAACAAATTCAAAGCATTTTAGTCCTCTATAGCCTACATAGCAATGTGACCTTCAAGAATATGAAAATATGAGAAAAATTCACTCCTTAACATATGCACTTTCAATCTCAATATGCAGTCTACACATGATAATATAAGAAGTTCCAACAAATGATAAAAAGACTGATCATTGCTCTTTGTCTCTCTTCTTTTCTTACTGATTTGGTAATGGTAACTATTCAAATGTCTTCGCATGTTTCATTGTCATCATTTTTAGCTTTTTCCTATCCTCCTTTCGGATAAGACTGTCCTAATTATCTAGTGATGATGGTACATGTTCAGAAACTGAAAAGAGAGAGATCTGAGAGCTAAATAAATCAAGTCTCCTTTAACAGTGATTACAGGCTGTGAATCACATATTTTGCTTTAACAACCAGCTCTGGGTTTCACCTCAGGCTCTCTTTAAGGTGATCATCTTACAGTGTCAAGAAGCCATGCAGAGGCCAGCAGTGCACACAGTCATTTCAAGATCGGAATATAGTTTAAAATTATCTTTATCACATTTTTTTTCTCTATTAACACACACACACCCCTCTTTTATTCCTTCATTATGTGACAAATCTACGTTATTTTATTTGACTCTTCCTAGTAACTGAGTACAAGAGAATTTGAATCATCCTAGCTGGATATTAAGTACAGATGCTTTGATTTGATATCATTTCAGGCAGAGGGTGAAGGGGAGAGTAAAATCAAAATTAAAAAAAAATGAAAGGCTTCCAAACTTAAAAGATAAGCCTTCAAACATTAATGTGCATTTAGTGACCAGTAGGTCTAAAATTCAAAAAGATATGTGGGAGTGCTCACATGGTCAACTCTTGGCAGATTGTTTGAGTGCCTAGGAAATGCCTTATGATGTGGAGGAGGCCGTGTTGAATCCGTTTTTCATTTGTTTCTGTTTCTT